>PVJI01001868.1:0-162961 GCA_004026765.1 Micronycteris hirsuta
GTAAAAGTATATATCATTTGAGGTGTCATAGGCAAGCAGATTTACTAAGGCAGTGAGATTGCCTCAGAAAAGCAGTCCCCCCATCTGCATTCCTAGATAACGCTTTAGTGGGGAGTTTACTTTTGGCTGTCTTCCTGCCAGACACCATGGTTGCAAATCAAGCAAGCTACAGGTTAAAAGCACACTTAAGCTATTTGGCTAAAACTGCAGGATACAAAGGGTTAGTTACAGATTACAAGTTTACAAGCAGGGTGAATTTCACTAACATTTGGCCAGGAGTCACAGCTTGCTCTCTAGGCCTGTTTCTATTATACTACTTATTATATTTCTAATAAGACTTAAAATATTCTAAGGTTATAATATCCCTGTTACAATGTGACAGTTATTGAAGTGATAGAAGTGACCAGCAAAATTCAGAATATGAAATTCTTATGCCCCACGAGGAGTTCTGTTCGCAGCTCTGAAATGGGTGAATGAAACCATCATTGTAACTCATGAGTGTGGTAAGAACTGAGGTGAGAAACTTGGAAGGGACTGAGAAGGCTCTGGACCCTTTTTCACTCAGTATTATTCCCGGGGTGGACGGAATCCTTGTTTGTGGCCACCATCTCCTCAAGACAAAGCTCAGTCCACAGAGATTCCTCCTCAGATAACACGTTGTTGTAGCAAATCATGCTCTGGTTTGAGAGCTAACGATCCATGTGGCAGACCACCAGTTTATTGTGGGCCCCCCAATAAAACATCAGCCCTCCAAACTCCTGTCCTCGTGTGCACGTGGCGTACACGTTTCTGCAGCGCGCGGAGACCAGCGGGCAGGTCAAAGCCTCGCCAAGTGCGCTGCATTACTGTGACCGCAGCCTGGCCCCCTCGTGGGTCCTAGTTCAAAAACAAATGGAAGTCACGGAGCCTGTTTCGTGTGGCCCACAGAACTCTGGGACTCAGCGTCCTGAGTTCAAGTTCTAGTCCTTCCCACTGATAAGCTTCCAGGATAAGGTTCCTAATCCCTTGGTCTCAGTACCCATGACCGAACACTAAGTTAAAAACTATGACCCCATGAGAGGGATATTTGTTCTATTTTGAGAACTGGGCAAGATAATGCCCCTGGAGCAACCTGTGTTCCCTCAACCCCTGCAGTTATTCTGGGGTGCTTTAGGCCCTTGGGGAAAGGCCTCATTATCTGATCCATCTCTTTGGACGCTGTTATTTCACTACAGCAGCCAGGGTCCAGAGGGTCCCTGCTTGGAGAATGGTATCTCCAGCCTTTACCCTGAGAGACACCGCTGAGTGTAACAAACCCCAGAAACGAGGGTCATTTTGTACCTGGGGCCTGAATTATGTCCTCCCAAAACGTCTATGCTGAAGTCCTGCCCCCAGGACCTCAGGGTGCGTCCTCACTTGGAAGTGGGCTCACTGTGGGTGTCATCCGTCCAGTGTGGGCACGGTCATCCCGGGTGCAGTGGGGCGGGCCCCCACTCACATGGCAGTGAGCCACCTGGCCAAAGGGGAGCTCTGCACACGCAGGTCAGGCACGCAGGGGGAGCACCGCCCTGTGAAGAAGCCGGGGAGGGGCCTGGAGCAGGTCCTGCCTGGCGCTTCCTTCCAGAGGGTGCGCGCCTGCTGACACCTTCCTCTCGGACAGCGGCCTCAGGACTGTGGGGCGCAAACCTCTGTGGTACGAGCCACTGCCTGTGGTCCTTCGGGACGGCAGCCCCGACCGTGGGAAACACACAGCCCTGGTCGGCTCAAATGCCGCGAAGACAAACACCCGCTGACAAGGGTGGCCAGGGCCCCTCGCTGATGTCACAGAGGCCCAGGGCTTGGTCTCGCCCCTCAGGCTCGTCACCCACCACACGTCTTGCAGGACATCTGCTCCCTCGGGTGTTGTGGAGACAGAGGAACGAGCATGACCCTCCCCGCGGGCCTGGCCAGTGGTGTTAGGGTCGGGCTGGATTTGTTACCAGCATCTCTCCCTCTCCCACCAGCCCTCCTCTGGGCACTGTAAACTCCCTGGTGACCTCCAACCTGTATCAGCAGCTGGACACACACCCCCTCCTTCCAGCCTAAAGGCCTTGAGTGGACGGGGCTCAGATTGCCAGAGGGCCCAAGGTCACCAGGCAGAGGCCCGGAAGTCCAGATTGGACTTTGCTGGCAGGTGTCCCCTCAGCCTCAGCCTCTTCCCCACGGCCCAGGGACGCTGCCGAGAGTGCAGGGCTCGGGGATGCGGGTTTCGTGCGGTCCGTGGGAGCCGGACACCCAGCCCGGGCCCACAGAGACGCATCTGCCCCCTGCACCCTGCGAACGACGGCTCAGGGCTCGATGCCACGCCGAGGCCTGCGGGTCAGGGGAAGCGTGTGCATCAAGTGTATGTAATGTCTGCACTTCCCGTCCTGCACTGTCGCTCTGCAGGTCTGAGGGGAGCTGAGCCTGACGGATGGGAGGCCTTTCCTTCCCGCCTGCTGACATTCACAGACTGAGGCAGCGGCCCTGCCTGCTCGCTCCCCCCCGACCCCCCGGGAGGCTGGCCCTCCAAAACCTGGCTCTTCGGCATCCCCAGCCCCAGCGTGGTGTTGGGAACTGAGCCGGCACACGAGAGATGCTTGTCTGGAGCAGAAAGGAAAGGCTGAGCAACAAGCACATTAATCTGAGAGCAGCATTAGATGAAGCGGCTCGAGGACAGGCTTCTCAGAGGCCAGGCCCCCAGCAGAGCTGCACAGGGTGCAGTGGCATCGGGCAGCAGGCTTGCACCTCGGAGCCTCTGTTTCCCGTCTGCGCTGTCCCGCCAGGGCTGCCGTGGGGATCGCTCGGAGCTCCTGTCCCGGGCGGCCCGTGTGTGGCCACAGTGGTTGCATCACCTCTACCCCTCCTGCCCACCCCGGGGCGTGCTGGCTGCCCCGGGAGCCGCGGCGGAGCCGGGCCCTGCGCCTGCTGCTGCGTCTGACTCATCCCCCCCTCCCTCCGCCTCCTCGCTGCCCACTCAGAGTGTCATCACCTCGCCTGTGGCTAGCCGTGCTCAGCAGCGGCTGCCGGGAGTGATGGATGCGCAGTGACTGCTTCCTGTCTGGTCCCCGGCGGGGCCTTCGGGCATCCTCCCCTTCCTTCTGCTGGCCCTGGGGGTCCCCTGCCTCATTTCCATCCTGCGCTGCGAAGGCATCTGAATTTTAAAATACGACTCTCCCCCTGGGAGAATTTGTTGAAAACAGGTCCTCGAACTATCTAAGCCCCGAACGTGCTTTTCTTACTGGCTCAATGGGAAATCCACCTGCTGTCTGGGCAGCGCCTTCCCGGTGCCCACGGCGCCCACAGCGCTCCTCTCCGTGTGGGCACTCTTTCCCGGCAGTCCGACTCTGGGAGGGCTGGGCAGGCGGCGCAGACATGGGGGCAGAGGAGGAGCCGGCGCTGGGTATGGTCATGTGCTCAGCACAAAGACTGAGGGTGACTAAACACAGACAGTCTTCAGAGACACCCCATTCAATTCGTCCCCTCCCTCTCCCCCCACCTGTGGGACACCCCCCCTCTGCCCCCTCCCCCACCCGTGCCACTGAGGAAAATGAGTTCCAGTTGCTTAAGGTGGCCCGTCACAGGTCACAGCGTCGATGCTGGGTGCTGTGGGACAGCCGGGCCGCAGCAGAATCTTCCCCAGAGCAGCAGCTGGGAACAACATGCCTCCAGCGGGGGCTTGGTTGCCTCTGGGAACAGGGAGCTCCCTCCTGTGGGGAGGCATCTTTTTTCATCTCTAGGGTTCCGGGAGGGCTTTAGTCACACGAAACCTGAGGGGCGTGACGAAGATGGCTCTAGGCAAAGATGCGGCCTGGTGGCCAGGCTCACTGTAAGAAGACACTCCCTCCGCTCTGTCACATTCGGGGGAGAGAGCCAACCCTCCCACGCCTCACTCAGACATGACCCTGCACCCTGATGGCTCGCCCGTCTCCGGGCGGAAGGGTCGTTTAGTTCCCTGACCTGGAAGGCTAGCCGGCTGGACCTCTGGCCAGTGACTGCAACAGCGTTCTCGTCGGCCAGCTCGTTCCTGTATCGGGACGCATGGCCTTCCTCGTCAGCAGACTCTCATCGGTTCGACCCAGGAAACCAGGAGGAGACCCGGTACCCAGATCCCGCCCAGTGCCGTGGGAGGGAAGGGGGTGACACAGGACTGTCAGTAGCAGACGCCTCCAGTCGAAGCTGACCTTCGATGGACGGCCGAAGCCCCAGATCCCCAGCGCACGGGGTCGCCGTGAAGACGTGGGTTCAGAGTGGAACTCCAACCAGCGTGGCCACTGGTACTGACGCCGGCTCCTGCGGGAGGTTACACACACAGGGGGTGACCGTCACTAAGCTGCTGCCTCACTGAGGGATGGACAGTGAGCAGGAGCTGACGTTTGCTGGGAGCCGACTCCCCGTGGGCACGGGCCCTGTGAGAGCCCTTGGCGGCAAAGAGCTCATTGAGCATCCGTTGTGAGCAGCCCTCCCCTGGGTGCTGACTCAGCTCCATCTTTCTCCACGCACACCCTGCCACAGGCAGAATCACCGTCCCTTTACAAATGGGCAAACTGAGGCTGAGCGGCTAACTGGCCCACCCAAGGCACACTGCCAGGAAGCGGCAACATGAGGCTTCCCACACGGGCCTGGCTGACTTCCACCCTCAGTCACGGTGTCTCCCTGGGGACGTGGGGCTGGGACAAGCCAAAGGAAGTCTGGGTGCACAGGGGCCCTGGAAGTACACAGGCTGTCCTTGTGAGTGGACGGCTGTCACCCGGCACTGTGGACTGTGACAGGGGCTTTGTGTGCCCGTCCCTGTCCGGTCTTGACCATCGTCGGAGTTAAGTCCTCATTCTGCTAGAGAAGGTGCTCAGAGGTGAGCCATGCACCACGACGGTGGCGGTGGGCATGGCACAGCGCCCTCCGCGTGCCCCCCAGGGACAGGAAGACCAAGGACAGGGGACACAGGGGACGCAGCAGATGCAGGCGCTGTGCTGAGTGTCTCTGCACTGAGTGTCGCCTGTGAGAGTGTGGAACCCAGCCCGCCCGGGCTCTGAGCTGGCCGTGTGTCTTTGAATGGTCATTGACCTCCGGTTGAAGTGGGCACCGTCACGACATGGACTGAGCTTCCTCCCTGGGGTGGCCGTGCTGCCCGAACGACTGCCATGTGGCAGGAAGCTTTGTCCTCGTGTCCACTGGCATCTGTCATCCAGAACCAGACAGAACTTGATCCCCACCCCCAAAAATGACTCCCCCGTCACAAAGGCAGTGCCTCAGCCCCACCCACATCTGGGGTGGGGGTGCTGGGGTCTGAAACACGGCAGGTGGGGTGCGCCTGGGCCCTCAGCAGTCTTGGGGGATGATGCTGTTCCCCCCAAAGGCTACTGTTCTGATGGTACTTGGGAGGAGCTCACAGCTGCCACTGGGCAGCTCCTACCCATGACATCAAATCACGGCTTCTCCCGAGGCTGAAGCGGCCCAGCTCCCGGGCTAAGAGGGGCAGACCCTGCGGTGCCCTGTCCACGGAGCTGTGTCCCTCACCTTGGTCTTCCCGTCCCCGGGGTGCCACAGGGCTGTCTTCGACGTGGTCCACCCGCTGGCAGGAACAGGTGTAAGGTGACGACCAGGTGGTAGGAGACCTTGACCGCCAGAGAGCAAAGGGAAAGGAGAGCTCGGGACACGTGGGCGGGGCGATGACAAACGCGGCCATCGGGCCTGTGCTTCGGGGTCAGAGAACTGGCTAAAACGCCCACACGGCCCCCACGAGCCGGGCAGCCGGCACTCCACAAGTGCTGGGGACCTTCCATGGTCCAGGGAGAAAACAACAACATGCGCTCAGAGACGCTGAAAGTGTCAAGGACAATACGCATTTGCTGGGTGCCTATGAGGCCCTGGAAATGGCTTTGGTGTTGGCTGTTCATGTAAAATGGCCTTCCTCTTATTACGAGGAATGCCCTGTGATCACAGAAGAACCTGAAGGAACGTGCAAGGTAGAAAGTTCACCCACCTGTCCAGAAATAACCAGGAAGAATGTGACATGAATGTAAGTTTGGATCTTTAAAACACCATCTTAGGGATTCTAGAGATCATCTTATCCGGACCTCATTCCGCGGAGGAGAACATGGCATCCCCGAGGGATGTGGCCCATCATCCTAAGTCACACGTCCCTTAGACTCAGCCCGGGGGCCAGGACCCCGACGGCTTCTGTCCCTGCCACATCACACTTGACTCTGACTTGCTCCATTTTGGTCCCTCCCTGGGCCTGCGGGAGGCCACATGTGAAAGCGCGAAAGGGCCCTTCAGGAGAGGCCTCCCGAACTCATCGACCCTGCGCAGCCTTAAAGCAGATTTGCTGTCGGGTTAAAGCCCCCAGGACGGAGCCCTGCCGGCTCTCAGCCACAATTATCCTGAAAGCTCTGAGATGTTATTGTCCCCAAGATGAAAGGACAGGCTTTTGTGTCAGGAAGAAAAGCTCCCAAGAACCATCTCTCAGGCCAATAACAGGGCAAACACCCTCGACACACTTCCATCCTGTTAGCGACCAGCTCCGCGGGGCAGGGGCTGCAGGCAGCTCGGCGGCATGTGGATTGCAAGATGCATCGGAAAAAATAAAGGGCACTTTCACTTATGAGCATTAGACAGGGAAAGGGACAAAACTTTCCACCTTAAACAACTAGAAAGATGAATACATTTTATTTGAACATACATAAGAAGTCTGTCCAGAAAAAGTCTAGTCATTGTCAATATAACAAGAATGGTTCATGAGATATCGATGTAACCTGGCAGCCAAGGAGAGTGGACTGGGATGCGCATTTGTGACCAATGACGACTTCACTGTACTAGTCAGTGGGGGCGGTAGATGCTGTTGAGTGAGCATGTGTGCTGTGTGGCTGTCACATTCAGAATGACTGAGTGAGCAGAGCAACAAATCTGCATCCGATTTTGTGTTAAGCTTGAACATTCCTCCCCAGAAACTATTCAAATGATTCAGAAAGTCACAGTGATGGGCAACTGGTGATCGGCAGCTTCATCACAACAACACGCCTGCTCATGCATCACGTCTCATGCAGAGTTTTTTGGTGAAACATCAAATCACCCAGGTGACTCAGCCCCCCTACAGCCCAGATTTGGTGCCCTGTGACTTCTGGCTTTTCCCAAAACTAAAATCACCTTTGAAAGAGAAGAGGTTTCAGACCATGGATGAGATTCGGGAAAATATGACGGGGCAGCTGACGGCAACTGGGAGAACTGTGTGAGGTCCCAAGGTGTCTACTTTGAAGGGGACTGAGACATCATTGTCCTGTGTACAGTGTTTCTTGAATCTTGTATCCTCTTCAATAAGTGTCTCTATTTTTCATATTACATGGCTGGGTGCATTCTGGACAGACCTCGTATTACACATGTAATTGTTTTACACACACAGCAAATTTTAGGTACCAGAAACCAGCAGGACTGAGCGGCCTGAGATCCTAAGGGGACAAGGAATCCTCAGCCCAAAGCCAGCTACTGAGCGGGACCCCAACTGCCAGGCTCCACCCTCTGTGTCCGCCGGGCCCCAATGCGCAGTCCACCTCCTAACAAAGCATGTTCAGGTTCAGCCCTGTTCTGTTAGGTCCAAAGCACTCTCCCAAATCCACACCCACACCCCTGGCTGGAGGTGCCTCCCACACTGATGGACAGAAGCCCACGGGCTCTGTGACCAGCTGGACAGCAGCTGACTGGATTCAGCCCATGAAGAAACCCACCTCCTTCCCCACACCCTCAGTAGCTTCTGTGGGTCGGTGCCGTGTGCCTCTGGGCTTGACAGTAAAAACTGCAGCTACCTTGGGGAGGGTTTATTCTTTTTTTTTTAATTGATTTTTTTTTAGAGAGGGAAAGAGATGTCAATTGGTTGTTCCACTTATTGATGCATTCATTGATTATTTCCTGTATGTGCCCTAACCAGGGATCAAACCCACAACCTTGGCATATCGGGATGACGCTCTAATCAACTGAACTGCCTGGCCAGGGCCAGGAGGGTTTATTCTCAATGTCCCCCTAAAAACGATGACTAAATCCAGTGCAAACAGCCATCTGAAATTCAGAGTCCCCACACCTGCACCGGGTGGAGGCCTTGGCTGGAGCTCTCGGTGGCTGTGACCCCCTCACGCTTCTGTCGCCCCTGCAAACCTCTGGTCCCCTCAAGGGCAGAGAAGGTGTGTTTCTCTCCAGAGCCCTACACAGCCAGTGCTCAGCTAGCCTGTGGTGGTGGGAGGGAGGGCGGGGAGGGAGAGGAAGGAACGGATGGGAAGTTGGAAGGTCCAGAAAAGTACAGACGGAGGACTGGGGAGGTCCTGGGCATTGGATTGTCGGCCCCCAGGCACGCTGTGCTGTGCTGCTGAACATTTTCCTTTCAGTAAAAATGATTAATATTTATGAATCGCCTTGCCAGAGGCTGGAATATATATTTTGCTTTCTGTTTGATTGACACGCGTCATCTAAGATCACCCTGAGAGCCCGCCCTGTGAGAAAGACGCTGCTGGTCTCCGCAGGGGACAGCCCAGGAACATGAGGCAGAGAGGTCAAGCAATCAGGCCCAGGAAAGACAGCAAGGAGCAGCGGTGCCCCAACTTCAACCCAGGGAGTTCAAAGTCAGAGCCCAGGGCTTTTATCAGATGGCTGCATTGCTGGGCAATCAGGCTGAAAGGACAGCTGTGTGTACGGCGATGCTTCCCTCCCTACCATCGCGTATCCTGAGCAGTCTGCGCACCCGACTGCTTTGATCAGCTTGCGTTCTGGGAAGATGGAAGGACGTGTTTTTCCCTCTGCCTCTCCCTCAGGACAACTGAAAGCCCTGCATGTTGTACATAAAACAACAGAGGCAGGCTGGCTAGGGATGCCAGGACCCAAGGAACAACCAGTTTCATTTTTGCTCCAAAAATCCTAGACTGCATCCTAGAAAAAATGGCAACCTAGAAATGCCAGTGAGTAGAAGCCGCCAAAAGCCCAATGTGGCTGCTATCTCCAGCTGAAGCACCAGACAAGGACAGCAACAACTGCTCTGTCCTGGAGGGAAAAAAACAAAAAACGGTGGCCTTCACCTCCATCCCACCGGCAAAGGCCGAACAGAGAGCCCAGACTCCCACTCTCACCAGATTGTAAGGAGCCTCCCGTCCTCCTCCCTCCCCTGGGCTCCCTGCCAGGGAGTCAGAGGTCAAGTGGGAGCCAGGGCTTTGATCCCCAGTGGGCAGGAAGGAGTCCCCCGGTGTCTGTGGGGACCTCATGGCAACCCTGGACTTCCACTGTGCTCAGTGGTGAGGTGTCCCTCCTCTTGGGGAGGAAGCTAGTGAAGAGTGTTTAAATATGACACCAAAGGCAGAATCTATAAAAGAGAAAATGCTATATAACAAAATTAAAAACTTCTGCTCTGCAAAAGAACTTCCTGAGAGAAGACTAACTAGAGACTGGGAGAAAATATTTGCCAACCACACATCAGACAAAAGGTTTGTATCCCGTGTATGTAAAGAATTCTCAAACCCCAACAGGAAAAACAAACAGACAATTCAATTAGAAAACAAGCCAAAGAGAGCATGCAGATGGCAAATACGCACATGAAGAGACGTTCTTTATCACTCGCAATTAGGGAGAACGTGGTCAGATTATGTTCGTCTGAGTTTCCGGAGGGAAGTACTGGGGAAAACAATTTTGGAGAGCTGGTG
Source organism: Micronycteris hirsuta (assembly GCA_004026765.1). Taxonomy (NCBI): domain Eukaryota; kingdom Metazoa; phylum Chordata; class Mammalia; order Chiroptera; family Phyllostomidae; genus Micronycteris; species Micronycteris hirsuta. The sequence goes on from PVJI01001868.1 coordinate 9,672, forward strand.
TGAGAGAGCAAAGGAGTCGTATGGGGAAAGGGATGAGTTTCCAAATAAGACGGCAAATTAAATACAAATAAATGCAGACATCCTGTGTTCACGGACTGAAGACTCGCTACTGTGAAAACACCCACACGACCTGAAGTAATCGATTGACTCAGGGCAATCCAATCCCAACCTCATGTAGGACCACGAAGGATTCCAAGCCAGCAAAAACAACCTTGATAAAGAGGAATACAGCTGGAGGTATTACACGTACTGATTTCAAAATACATTACAAAGCTATGGCCATTAAAACAGTATCCTCCTGGCATAAAGACAAACACATAGACCAGTGCAGCAGAATAGAGAGCCCCAAGGAAACCACACACATGTGGTCAGCTGACCTTGAACAAGGGCGTCAAGGATACTCCGTGGGAAAAGACAGTCTCATCGACAAACGGCATTAGGGAAACTGAAGACCCGCAGGCAAAAGAACGGCATCAGAGCCTTATCTTGCACCACGCACACCAATCAACTCAAACTGGATTAAATATGTAAGACCTGAAATTTTCAAACACTTAGAACAAAGGGGGAATCCTTTGCAACATTGGTCTTGGCGATGACTTCTTGAATAGGACACCAAAATACAGGAAAGAACAGCGCAATAAGGGACAAGTGGGACTCCAGGGACCCCGGCAAACCAGAAAGCACCTGCTCTGCCTAGGAAACAGCCAACGAGATGAAAAGTTCACCCACGGAACGGGACAAGGCATCTGTGAATCACACGCCTGACAAGGGGTTGCTGTCCAAAATATGTAAGGGACCCTGCCACTGCATAGCAGAAATAACGACAATACTCAATTAAAAATGGGCAAAGGTCTGGGACAGACACTTCTCCAAAGAAGACCTCAGTGGCCAACAGACTACATGATTACTGATGATGAACACCTTTTCATCGAGGACATACAAGTCATAACCACAATGAGATATAATCTCACACCAGGTAGATGCCTATTGTCAAAAATAAAAAATAAAAAAACGATGTGCAGTGTCCGTGGGCTGTGGAGAAAGCCAAGTCTGGCGCACCACTGTGGGAATGTAACGTGGTCCAGCTGCGGAAACCAGGGTGGAGGCAGCTCAAAAAGTTAAAAGTAGAACTACCGCAGGATCCAGCGATCTCGCTTCTGGGTATTTACCCAAATTTACCAAAATCAGGAACTCAGCGAGACATCTGCACTCCCCTGCTCATAGTGGCGTTACTCATGATAGCCACAGTGTGGAGTCCAGCTAAGTGTCCACTGACAGATGAGTGGATTTAAAGAAAACCGTGGTATATGCATACAATGGAATAGCATTTAGCCATAAAAAGAAGGAAGTCCTGCCATGTGGGACAACGTGGCTGGACCTTGGAGACGTGGTGCTGAGTGACCCCGCCAGTCGCAGAAGGACAAGTCCTGCGGGTTCCAGACCCTGAAAGAACCTAAAATAGCCAAACTCACAGGAGCAGAAAGCGCCCCCCGGGGGAGGGAAGTGGGGGCTGCCGGTCAGCGGGTACAAAGTGTCCATGGACGGGGGTGAGTCAACTCCACAGATGTGCTCGCTGCAACAGGAGACCGACACTCAAGGATACAGAGTGTCCTCACATCCACTCTGAGTCAGGAAAGCTGGGGTCAGACGCAGGTCTGCTGCTTAGCCGTAGGGTGATGTGTTTTGAGACTCAGTTCCTTTATCTGAAGAACACGTAGTCAACTCCGCCTCAGGGATGCTCGGTGGTCAGTGAACAGGGGATGTGAAGGATGCAGAGGAATCCTGGCCCAAACGAGGTGCTCAGTGCACGTGAGTTCATCGCCAGCCTCCCTCCCCCGCCCGCAAGCTGCAGCCCCTCAAGTACAGGCACCGCACTCTATTCCCTTCCAGCCAGGTCCAACACTGTTCCCCTGGGGGTGGTGGGGTGGAGGCTGGCAGGGGGCAGGCCACACCTGGGACTCCTGGGAGGCAGAGTCCTGGTCCTAGTTCTCTGAAGGCCCAAAAATCATTCCCAGAGCTCCTTCCCGATGTGAGCCCATTGCCATGGCAGCCGGCAGCTGGCCCAGGAAGCAGAGCGGGGGGCGGGGGCGCCTTGGCAGAAGAGGGACTCTGATGCGGAGGGTGCGGCCGCTCCCATGGGGTGGCATGAGGTGCTGCTGACAGGTGGCTGGGTGACAGGTGATGCTCAGGATGGGCACTGGTTGTGGCAAAGCATGCTGTGGCCATGTCCAGGGCACTGAGCTGTGGCTTTCTATCCCAGGGCCTGTCCTAACACAGTGGCTTGGCGAGTGGGGCGTGGGGGTGAGGCTCCTGTTCGAGACGAAGACTCCGGGACGTGGCGATGGATCGGGTGTTGGGAGGTCGGTGGAAGAAGACTTCCAGGGCGCGTGTGTCTGGCGTGACTGCATGGTGCCGGCCGTGAGTTAGGGAACAAGGGCTTGGAGTGGGCTGGGGGCTGGAGTTCAGGTTTGAGCCCCTGGACTTGCAGTGTCTGCGACACATGCAGTGAAGGTGAATCCGAGGGCCAGCAAGTCCCACACGTGGTGTTCGGGAGAAGCCGTCTCAGCCGGGGACAGGATTGGGGGGGCGGGGGCGGCTCGGGAGCCGCCAGCGTGAGGGCAGCCTTGGGAGCCTGGGAGCCGGTGAGCAGGAGGGAGCGGAGGGAGTGGAGGAAGAGGCGCCACCCAGGAACCTCTGGGCTGTTTTCTCTGCACTTGCACCCAAACGCCGGGAACGCGTATGAGTCTTCTCCATTGTTCCTCTTCTTTCCCTGATTTCCCATGGGCTCTGACGGTGGAAAACAGGGTGCACTCTGCTTTGGCCTGTGTAATACTGAGTAGAACAGTGTGCAGGTGGAGAATATTCCCATCGTTCCTTGTCTTTATGGCTTAGAAAACATGCTCAGAGGTGGCTCATAATCTGTTCAGGGTCACAGAGCTACGCAGCGACAGAGCCACGGGTGGAACCTCCATGGGGGCGCAGGCGAAGAGGGTGGGAGACAGACTAGGAGCCTGCCACGAGCCAGGCATCCCTACGTTACCGAATTTAATCACCGGCGTCCCTCCCCCAGGAGAGACCAAGGACAGAGGTCCCGGGAGCTACCAGCCTCGTGCTCCCCCGGCTCCACCCTGCTCTGGCTCAGCGCACACCTCCCACAGCGGGCCTGGGTGGGCGCACGAACGGGCTTGGGCGAAGAGCCTCGGCAGAAAAGCGGGATTTCTGAGCCGGAGCACTTGTCGCCATTCTGAAAGTACAGCCGACTTCACCACGGGCACTAAGCCGACTCGGACAAGGCCCAACCCCCCACCCCCGAGGGAGCTCAGGGCCCGCGGACTTGTCTGGGCAGAACCAGGAGAACATTCTGGAGCTGGATGCAGAGGGTCTAGCCCAGTTGTTAACCGAACAGCAAGGGAGGCCCCGCTGCCCGCCACCCTGTAGACAAAATTCCAGAGGCAAAGGTTTGCTGATAAAGGAAAGGGTTCTTTATTTAAAAGCTTCACAATTTTGGAATAACAGCTTTCCACATGCAGTAGTCACAGACGCCTGTCAATTAAGGCTGAACCCTTTAATTCTTTAGTTACAGCTTTAATCACTTAAGCCTATCAATTAAGGCTAAACTCTTTAACACTTGAGTTCTCCTTTCATTCCCCCTGTTAGTTTTAATTATCTTTTTTCTATAAGGTTAGTTTACAAACTAAAACAGCATAAGACACAAAACCACACGCTTTTGGAAGAATGGCAGGCCCCCCTCAGAGCTCACCCCTCTGGAACGCCCAGAGAAGAGTCGCCCTGCCACCCTCTGCCCGGCCAGCCCGACCCTCGGCTGCGCCCAGAGGTCCTTCCCATCCAACATACTGTCCACTGGGAAATGCAGGCAGCTGCAGCACACTCACCCAGGCGTCCTCGAAGAAGAGGAGGGCCAGAGAGCCAGCCAGTCTGAGAACCCAAGAGTCCTTTCATTTCAAATTGTTCACCCATAATGCTACGTGCTCTGGAAGTGTTTGCTTCTCAGCCAGTCCTGGACCTTGACCATTGCCTTGGGCAACCTCCTCCCACAGCCCCAGTGATCTGATCAGATCTCTCTGTAGCACAAGGAGGGCGGGACAGAAGGCTGAGTGAGGAAAATGGATAGGCACAAAGCATCCGCTCAGGACTCAGGATCTAACTCACAGCAAGGACCCCACATACAGTGAGGACGGCTCTGGCTACCTTGAAGGAGTGAAATGGCAATGTCACAGTAGATGCTGGGGACAGGACCCAAGGCTCAGAAGCGGGGGGCCCGAGTGGACACGTGATGTCGGCATGGAAGACTCGCCAGCCCTCTGCTTTTCGGAGGTGGGTGGGGACACAGTCCAGCCCCCAGCAGCAAGGTGGGTGCTGGCGGAACGCTGACACACTGCGAGAGAACTCACGGGGTTCCCCAACGGCAGGGCCAGGGGTCAGTGCCGACCTGCCATCGGCAAGGTGGGCTCAGTTGCCACCACAGCCAGCGGGGTGCAGTGGCAGCCAGGTCTTCAGCCCACAGAGAACCAGGGAGACGGTCACTAGGACCCGAGTAAGACAGACAGACAGCCGACAAGGCCAGTGCTGAACCTATTAAATCCAGGGACAACAAGAACCGACAGCCAAGTGCAATACCTGACCCTGGACCAGACCCAGGAGGGGAAAATTGCTATAAACAACATCACTGGGTCAACTCACAGACTTGGAGCGAAGGTGACATAAGAGATTCAATATCGCATCCATGTTAACTCGATTGGACATGAGGAAGCATGCCTTCCGGACATGGTGGAGGTGGCCCCTCTTCCTGAAGATCCCAGGTGGCCGCTGGCCCATCCACCCGGTCGGCACTTCTTACCTGCCTTCTGGCCCCTTATCCGTGCCATGTCCGAAGTCTCCCAAGACAATGACCGATGTCCACGGCCGTCAGCCTGGCAATCCCTGCCCTCCATACAGAATTTACCTGAGGGGCAGGTCCGCACATGGGAAAGCGGTCTGCAGGGGGTTGTTCGTTACAGTAAAAAGAGAGGCTCCGTTCAGCAAACTATGACTATGCTGAGGTGGTTGGGATGTGACAGCGCCGTCGCAATTGGCGTTCACACTCCCTAAGAGCGTGATTAGTATTGCTAAGCAATAAAGAGGCATTGGAAAATTACATCGATGTTGTGAAGACAGTTTTATTAGAGCCACATGTGCCTGTGGCTAGAATTGGCAAATAATGTTTGAACACCTACTATGTGCACAGCACCTTAAATCAGGGGTCTGCTCGAACCACACGGCTGCCTCCAGAGACAGGAGTTACCAGAGTTTCATAAACGAGGACATCAGAGATTTGAGAAGCGGGGTGACTTCTCAAGGCATCTTCGGTATGACGTGGCTGCCAGGTAGTCTGAACCCAGGGCCACGTGACTCCAAAGCCCTGGTTTTGCCTCCCACTGTGCCACCTGAGCCCCACCAAGGACATCTTAGGGTGGGGGGATGTGGGTGATTTTTTTTTAATTAACTTTTTTCTGATACTGTTGGCTGAAAGTCAGCATCAGCCCTTTAGACAAACTCTCACCGATCCAGGGTGTTTCAACTTCAGCACTGTTGACAGCTGGGGCCAGAGAACCATTTGTGGCGGTGCCTCCCTGTGCGCTGCAGGGTGCGTGACACCGACCCCCACGGACCGGACTGAGGACGGTGTCAGCTGAAGGGGCTCAGCCTCCTCTCTGCCCTTTTCCGTAAACTCCTTCCCCACAATCTCTGCTCTGAGCTCTCCACTCATCAACCACTTGCACCAGAGTCCCTGTCCCAAGTTCAGCTTCAGGAAGCCCCCTGAGATCCCTGTGACAGCCCCTCCTTCCGGGACAGCTGTGCTGAGGGTGCCCTGTGTCTTCCCTCCCCCCTGCCCTCACCCACGTTACACGCCCCCCTGCCAGCCGCGTTTCTGGCTTCCAAGCTGTCCCAGCACGGCCTGGAATGACTTAGCCCGAGGAAAAGACGGAGCTCAGGTCTTCTAGCCTGGAGGCGGCCAACTCAGTTGCCCAAAGGGGCAAAGCTGATACCATAATTCAGCAAAGCAGCCTCTCAAGTCTTGACAAGACACTCCTCTAAGGAAGCACCTGGACTCAGTTACAAGTTATTAAAAGTAGCAGCTCCGCAAATATGCTCCAACATTTGAAATGATCCACTCAACCAATGACAGAGCCCGTAGCTTTATACGCTGTATAGGAGACGGGTACGCAGCTCCCAGAATATTTACCCAGAGTCTTTTCTGAAAGCTTGGACTTTATGGCCTCTCGCTAACTTGCAGACTATGGATCCGTAGGTGTCCTGAATATCAGACGGAGCCATCCTGCCCACCTGCTTACAGAGAGCAAAGCCACAACAGTTTGAGTGAGTGCCCCAGGATGATGAGAAACGACATGGGAACCACAACTGGCACCGGAACGGGACCCGAAACGGCAAGGCGGAGGAGATGTACTGACCAACCACGAGTTAACCACACGGCGTCTACGCAGACGTTGCGACCGCAACCCCTTCGTACCCCTGGTCCCCAGTCAAACTGTGGGAACAGTCGTTCTTCTTGCACCAGAATCCCGAAGGCAAGACCACCAACCAGCTACTTGTCTCACTCAGAAACCCCAGCGAGTCTGTGCCCAGACCACGCCAGGACCCCTGCTACGCCAGCTCCCTCGGCCGAGGCAGCGCAGGGGCTTTGGTGAAAGTGTCCCGTTCTGAACCGAGCTTGAACGGGCCGCCGGTTTCCCTGGAGATCTTCGCATCGGCCCTTCCACAAAGGCAATGACATCATCACACAAAGGACAGTGTACAGAGGACGTGGTTAAGCCTTCAAAGAGTCGTTATTTCAGTACTTCCCTTGACAAAATACTAGCTTCCTCTTTGCTGCATTCGTTTTTATTTCAAGAGTAGAGAAGATGGCAGATAAACAGGAAATTGAGGGTTAGAATCCATTTATTCCTTTCCATAAAATGGTGCATTTCTCAGAAACTACCCTTGTGTCTAGCAAAATAATAAAGTCGGGTTTGCAAGGCCTCCTTGCTCCTGGGACCCAACTCACCCAGTTTGGGGCAGACAATGAGTGGCTGGGCGTCCTCGGGCTCCTCCGAGCCAGGCGGCCTGCCCCTGCCCAGGCCCTCGCTCCTAACTGGGCCCCGGGCAGCACCACCCTGGGGTCGACCATGGGGAAGTTGTCCCTGCCTGGCTCGGGGAACCTCATTAGTGTTCCCAGGGATGGCCCACATAAGGGCAGGTGAGCCAGCCCTTCAGACTCTGGCAAAGCAGCAATGAGTGCAAACTGAAGAGTGTTTCTCTCCATGGGGGCGAGAAGTAATCTTCCTGCCTTCCCCTCCACGGGATTCAGGGGTCCCTGTGTCTCCATTGCCTCTGGAGGCAAGGTGTGGGTATTTGGAATGAACGATCTACTCAAAGACATCCAGGTCAGCCCGCCCCTCCCGGGCTATGCTCCCAGCCAGCCACCTATACAAATAAGTGGAAGCCCGTGCCGTGTTCACGGATGGGAAGAATTAACATCATTAAATGTCTGCACTACCCAAAGCAATCTGTAGACTCAGTGCAGTTCCTATTAGGATTCCAATGACGTATTTCACAGAACTAGAACAAATATTTCAAGAATGTACGTGGCACCACAAAAAGCCCCACAGAGCAACAGCGATCCTGAGGAAGAAGAACAAATTTGGAGGAATCACACTGCCTGATATCAAACTGTACAATAAGGCACAGTAATCAAAGCAGCCTGGTACTGGCGTAAAAACAGACACATGGACCAATGGAACAGAGTAGGGAGCCCAGAAATAAACCCACAGCTTTATAGCCAATTAATATTCAACAGAGGAAGCAAGCACATACAATGGGCTAGAGATAGTTTAGTCAACAAATGGTGTTGGGAAAATTGGACAGATATGTGCAGAAAAATGAAACTAGATCACCTTCTTACACCACTCACAGGAATAAATTCAAAATGGATCAAAGACTTAAATGTTAGACCCAAACCACAAAAATCCTAGAAGAAAACATAGGCAGCAAAATTTTGAACTTAGCTTATAGTAATATTTTATCTCCCCAGGCAAGGGAAACAAAAGAAAAAAAAAATTGGGCCATGTCAAAGTGGAAAGCTTTCACACAGCAAGGGAAAACATCAACAAAGTAAAAAGACAACTCACAGAATGGGAGAGTATATTCGCCAATACGTCTGATAAGGGGCTACTATCCAAAATTTACAAAGTACTTACAAAACTCAACACCAAACAAACAAACGAACAACCCAATTAAAAAATGGGCAAAAGACCTGAATAGGCACTTCTCCAAAGAGGACATACAGATGGCCAACAGACACATGAAAAGATGCTCAACATCACTATTCATCAGAGAAATGCAAATTAAAACCACAGTGAGACACCACTTCACGCCAGTCAGAATGGCCATCATAAATAAATTTTTTAAAAAGTCCTGGCAAGGATGTGGAGAAAGGGGGTCCCTTTTGCACTGTTGGTGGGAATGCAGATTGGTGCAGCCACTGTGGAAAGCAGTACAGAGATACCTCAAATAATTAAAAATGGAACTGCTTTTTGACCCAGCAATCCCACTTCTGGGAATACATCTGAAGGAACCCAAGGCACCAATTAGAAAAAACATAAGCACCTCTATGTCCAGTGCGGTGTTACTTACAATCGCCAAGATTTGGAAGCATCCCGAGTGTCCATCAGTAGATGACTGGGTAAAACAACTATGGGACATTTACAAAATGGAATACTAAGCCATAAAAAAGAAAATTTTACCCTTGCAACAGCATGATGGACCTGGAGAACACTATGCTAAGTGAAATAAGCCAGTCAGAGAAAGGCGGATACCACATGATTTCACTCATCTGTGGAATCTCATGAGCAAACTGAACTAACAAGGAAAACGGAGACAGACTCACAGGTGGAGACCAGATGACGGCTGCAGGGAGGAGAGGGGAGGGGGTGGAGGGACTGAGCAGGAGGGAAAAAGGACTCATGGACACGGACAACAGGCTGGTGATTGCTGGGGGGAGGGGATTATAAGGGGACTAAAAGGTAATATAAAAAAAATACAATAAAAACTTTAAAAAATTTCTACTGATGGGCTGTGGTAGATTTGAAAACAAAAACCAAAAAAAAAAGTTAAATCGCATTATGTCACCCCTCCTGGGAACCCTTTAGCACCAGTTTTTCACACAGAAATCAAATCGCAAGTCCTTCCCATGTCTTTTGCGTTCCTAGTGAATTGTCCACTGGCCCCTTCTGAACCACATATTGCCCCGTGTGCCCCAGCCACCTGTTCTTCCCGGGGGACAGGCACTCCCCACTCAGGTGTCACAGGCAGCTGTTCAGACACCCTGCACTGTCGCCTCCTCCAGGTGTCTGCTCACAGCCCGCCTCCTCTGAGCCCTGCCCCGGCCGCCCTTCCACACCAACAGCCCCGCTGTGCCCCGTCTCCTTCCCCTGCTTGTCCTTTCTTAAAAGCCACTGCCACTTCCATGCCCTTTAGCCTCTCAAACCTCCCAGGTGGACATGAAAAGTGCAAGAGCAGGTGTAGGATCCAGTGAGTGCCTGGCGCGGGGTCAGATGCCCATCACACCGTTTCTGCAGATTTCTAGGAACAGCACCCATTCCTTAACAGCACATTCTAGGTTTTTCTCACCAGCGAGCCCTGGTCTGTAGCCCTCATTACTTCAAGCCCCAGAGCACACCTGCAAGCCCTCGGCTGTAGCAGCTGCCTGGGTGCCGTCCAGGCTCTTCAGTGTCTTGTGATGGACATTTTTTCTTTTGCAAATTTTTAGCTGCTTTCTATCAAGAGAAATCAGCACACGGCAGTGCCATAAATATCCTGTAATTGCATTTTTCCAGGGTTTTTTTCCTTGCTGCAGAGACTACTGCAAAGATATCTTTCTACATGTATCCTTACACGCTGGTAATTTTATTTCTACCGTATCAATTCCCCAAAGTGGATTATTGGGTCAAGAGTTAGATGCATTTTTAATTTTAATAGAATGGATTACTTTCTGAAATGACTGTAATAATTCATAATCCCATCAGCAATGTATGAAAAGTCTTTTTTTTCCTAATCCCTTGCCAGCCATGAATTTTATAAATCCTATTAATTTCTGTCTGCTGGACGGTCAGCAGTTATATTCATAGTTAATTACACTCTCATTTCCCCGAGTGAGTGAGGTTGAGGGTGAGGTTGCCTCTTGCTTTTGGATCAGCAGCTGGCGGGTCCCCCATTGTGCTGGAGGAGGGGACGTGCCCGCTAGTCAGGACTTCATGCCCCCAGGTGTGTATGTCACTGTCCCTCCTGCTGTGACAGTGGCAGATGGCACAGGTCAACCACAGTGTCCTCTTGTTCGATAATACAAACGAGAGAAATGAGATCCCCCCCCCCACCACACCACTGCACGGGTGTGGAACAGGGCACCGACTACAGAAATCAGTGTGGAGCCGCCCCACAACTTTCAGCTGGCACCACCGTGTGGTCCAGCGCTTACCCTTCTGGGTGTATGACCAGGAGAATTGGAATCACAGGGACTCGGGGAGACGTTTGCCTGTCCACGTTCAGAGCAGCACCATGCACCACAGCCTGGCCGGGGACCCCCAAAATGTGCACGGTGGAGGGATGGAGAAACACAGGGTGCTCTGTACTCACAGGGCACTGTCATTCAGCCTCAGAAGGACGGGCCTCCTGCCACCTGCTGCCGCCTGCACGAGCCTAGAGGACGCTGTTCGGAGCGAGAGGAGCCCGTCACACAGGAGGCAGGCTGTATGACCCACCCATACGAGGGCCCTGGCACAGGCAGAGACGCGGAGACAGAGGGCAGAGCGGCGGGGCCAAGGGCTGGGGGCGCAGTTCGGGGAGTTGGTGTTTCATGGGCCCAGAGCCCCGTGTGGGGAGATGACAGTGTCACGGGACGGCTGGTGCAACGGTCACATAACAGTGTGAATGTGCTCAGTGCCACAGAACCGTACCCTGAGAAATGGTCAAAGTGGAAAACTTTTTGTCCTGGGTATTTTGCTGCCATTAAAAAGCAGAACAACATGAAACACAGCAGAGGATAATAATCAATGCACAGCCAGACCCACCGTCCGAAAAAGAATAGAACATCACCCGTGCTGGTCCATCCCAGTGACGATAACCCCGTGTGACCTCGGGCGTCACCGTTGCATCCCTGGGACCCGGAGAAGCAGGAAGACGTCCGTGCAGGTGGCCTCCGTGGCTGTCCTCCAGGGCAGGTCAGGAGGTTATAGGCAGGCTCTGGAAACTTCTGCTACGTCTTTTGAGACTTTTTTCTTCCTCTAAATTTTTTTGTCTTTTTGTTTACAGTACTTCCCAATTTGAAGCTTGTGCACACTTCTCCTGTTTATTTTTAATCTCTTAGAGCTTCTGACATTTTACTATTAAAATTACATATTCCGCGACGAATCAAAAACATAGCTTGATCTCCTAAACAATACAAGTAAATTGTGTCAGTTTGATTCTTACAAGACCCTGGTAAATTACATGCAATCCTGTTGTTATTTTATTGTATCTTCTTAACCACACGTAATATTGTGATCACTCTTATTAAGCACCAAGAACCTTTGTTGCGACTTGGCTGCATGTTTACCCATCTGTTTACTGACTTTCCCTTCTTACAACTTAAACCTTTCTTTGGGGGTCCTTTTGTCTTCTTTCCAAAGTGTGCTCTTCAGTAACGTCTCTGGGAATGTGGGGGGAGATAAGCCAGCAGGCTCCCTGTATGCAGGAATGTCTACCGTGTGTTATGCACGCTCCCCAGAGACAGACTTGTTCAAACCCCGGTCTCAGCGGGGGGCCATTCCTCCCCTCAGTGCACTTTATCGCTCGCTTTCCGCTTCCAATTCTGCTTGTAAGAAAGCGTCGGTAATCCTCATTGTAATTTATTTGCAAATGATATGCCTTCTCTATAGATGTCTGGAAATCTTGTCTTCGTTTTTCTATGGGTTTCGAGCAACGTGCCCAGGTATAAATTTCTTTTTATTTGTGATGCTCAGTATAAAGTGTGCTTCTGTATACGTGCATCGGTGCCTTGCAAGCCCAGACGACTTTCAGTCACTTTATATTCAGATCACTGTTACTCTGGCATCTCCTGTCTCAGGGAACCTGATTGGTTGTGTCAGAGTTTCTCCCGAGACCACTTCCTTCCCCAAACCCCCTCTCACCTTTCGCTCCCCCTTTCTCGGGGCTGCATTTGGACCCATCCCCCGAGTCACTCCTCCTTTCTCTACGGTGCCGTGCCGGTCAGCTGTTGAACTTCAAAAGGGTCTTCTCACCTCTAACAGTTTTATTCTGGCGTGTACTATCTTTATGGATTCTTAGAAAATCAACTCTGTTTTCAAATTTTAAGGGTACAGTTCAGTAAGTTTTGACAAAAATGTAAGCTGTATAATCACTGCCCCATCAAGGCGCAGTCACCCCATCACTCAGAAAGGTCCCACTCGCCCTCATGCCCCCCCCCACCACAGTTAGCTTTCTGACAGGCAGGTCTGACTCACCTGGGATTTGCTATAAATGAAATCACGTGTCTCCTGCGTGGGGCTCTTTGCCCTCAACGCAATGCTTTCGGGGTGTGTCTGTGTTGTTCCACACGCCAGCAGCCCCTCCTTTTTGCTCTTAAGGACTCCATGGCGTAGCGCATGCAAAAAAGGGGCCACGCACGAAAGCTGACCAGCTCACGGGAATGCGTGGTGACCTTGCAAACCCAGAGACGGAAGGAACCACGTTGGATGGTCTGAAATTAAAGTTTCTTTGACTAAAAGCAGTCCATGGTGGGTAACCCGTCCTGGGCCAGTATTTCCCCCTGACAAAGGTCCACCTTTACCTTAACGGAGCCTGTGGTTCTCCTTTTACATCTGGGACAACACGCCCGGTAAACGTGCTTTGGCAAAGACTAGGTGCTTCCCCTCTGTCCAGCCCCTCCCAGCACAGGCAGGCCCTGGCCGCAGATCCCCTCCTCGTTCTTGCTCCGCTGTTCACGGTTACCTGTCCCGTACTCACCTGTGCAAAAGCGAGTCTATCATTGTCCCCTCTGTCCCGCCCCAGAGGTTTCCCTGCTTCTGCTCCCCAACCGACCACCGATGGACTTCCCGTAACCTCATGACAGCTCCTCCTTCAGTTCTAATGTATAAATCAGGTGCAGAACTGCTGTTCTCCGAAGCATTTTCTCAACTCCTTGAGGTTTTTCTTCCCGGCAACTGTTGTCAGCTTAGTGCAAATAAACTCGTGAACAGTCTCTCCCGATTTCACATTTCTTACATTGAGGACGGACACACCTGTCGGGCTCACCCTCCCCCAGCTCACAGGCGTGTGGCCCTTTCCCATCTCTGTCTATTGTGGGCAAAGTCTGAGTGTGCACGTTTTTGTTTCTCGTGCGTAAACACGTAGGAGCGGAAACTGCTAGTGCACAGGCTGAGTGTATATTTGCTGATGGTTAAAAAATAAACTGCTTATTCTGCCTCGCCTTGACTTATCCAGACGAGACACCTTGTAATAGTCCTTCTGCTAACATTCATAAATATTTGGCTAAGTCAGATATAAACCTTCCCCTCCCTTCTCCCCTTTCTCCTACTGTTATTTTAGCACTTCGGTCAGATCAATAAATGGTGCTCGGTCTGCATTTTCTTAGCAGGCAGAACGAAAAGTAGGTACTATGATCAGACTTCCTCTTTATTTAGCTGTTTTTTCCCTGAGGTTCCTTTTCATTTCTCCCTTCTGTTGACTCTTCCATTGTGTGATCCACCAAAGGCACATCTTTTCGGTTGTTTTATTTTGTTTCCTTCCAAATAAGACCCCTCTCTCAGGAACTCTCCTCCCGGTCCAAACAGGGTCCCCGTCCGCCCGGGGCCGCCGGTTCCCGGGGCGCAAGTCCACTCTGTCCTACGCTTCTCGCCATCTCTCCGCGTTCTCGCGGCTGCTTCACCGGCGGACATCCTCCCTCAACTTCCTGTGGAAAGAGAATGGAAACTCTCTGGACACCCATTTCCGATGAGTATATTTGACTTCAGATCTAGCTTCATCCTTGACATTCACCATATCTGCCGGCTGCATATCCAATCCCCTCTGGCTTTTTGAAGGAGCAGCCGCCTTCCCCTGAGTGCCCTAGGTCAAGGTCATGACTTCTCATCCTGCTACGTCCGTTCCCACTCACCCATGGTTCCCTCTTCCAGAAATTCCCTTGATCATGATACCTGCCCGGTTGATTCATCTCTATGGGTTTGTCACATTTTGTATTTTTACTGTTTCGACGTCTCCTGTCACCGAAGAGCTAAATGAGTGTGTTTCTGCCACCAGAAATCCAGCATTGTCCGTCGGACAGTCCAGTCTCTCTCAGTGTGAAGCTACTCAACGTCCCACCTCAGCTCTACCGTCCGCTGCTGCTGCCGCTCTGAGCTGAGCGACCGCAGGGACGGGTTTCCGTTTTGAGGAGCACAGCCTGCTCCTCCAGGCCTGGACGACAGTCCTCGCTGGTTTCTAAACGTCTCTGCCCCCCTGCACGTGACGAGTCGGTTGTCATTCCTCAGCTCTCGGCTCCGGCGACAGCTGCTTTGGGGGTTTTGTGTGACCTCACAGGTGACTCACGGCGTGTTTGTTCCCCAAGCACCCGGCACTTACCTTTGGTCACCACATGCCTCGCCCTCTGCTCCTCTGCTCCGGGCAGCCGCCGGACGACGAGACTCGCAGGTGACAGCAGAGGTGTGAATTGTACTCCGGGAGCATCAGTGTCCAGCCTGGTGCCTGGCTCACGGCGGGGGCCCAGATGTCATCCGCCACTAAAGAGAAGCTGAGCGTGGGTGTATGCAGTCAAGACACCCCTTCCCTCCCGCGTTTCTCCTCTCGGGGGCACCTTCGCTCTCAGGTTAGCACCTGTTTGTACGTGGGACAGAGGACTCTAGGGCCCGACAGCAACCTCCCCATCGGACCTCTTCCCGAGAAAGAGACCGATGTTCACACTGCCCTCCGCCGAGGACGGAGAACCAGCTCTCCACACTCGCAGCGAGCCCGTGAGGGAGGGGCCGCTGGGATTCTGCTCTCTGAGCCTCGAAGAAAGGAAGCTCCCTTGGCCAAGGCCGCGTGGCTGCCAGGCATCACGGGCTGGGCCGTCTCTTTGCATCACAGCTGGAGGGAAAACGTAGAGTGCTGCCTAAGGTGCCACCGGCAACCTGGGGGGCGGCGTCCAGCCATGCGGTTGGGACTCTGTCCACCGTGGGTCCTGTTCCCTTCAAGATTCCTCATTCACTGATCCGTCCTCTCGCTCATTAACTTATGAACTCATTCCATGGCCCTCCACCATCCCTGCACTATTATTCCACGGTCTCCTGCTTCGCGTGCGTGAGATAAACCTCCAACCCTCTACGTAGTCCTGCAGGCTGCATCGGTCAGTAAGGAAATCAAAGCATGGGGAGTTCAGGTAACTGTCTGAAGGTCAGAGGGCCAGGACACCTGGAGCTGTGACCAGAACCCAGGACGCGTCCGAGCCGTATTCAAGCTCAAGCCTGAACAACTCCAACTTCACACGACCCGGCTGGCCGATGGCACCGTCTCGCCCCACTGCCCTCGTGGGTCACCGCGGCAGGCGTCCCCCAGGCTCACGGCTGCATCCCCATCATCCCTCAGTGTTGGTTCCATGAAACCAGAAACCAAGCCCAGCCTCGTGCCCTAGCCCCTCCCTCCACAGGCCCGGTTGATGACTGCCCCCCTAGCCCACATCCACGTCTGTCTGTTCTTTATTTCCGGCCTCGGGTGAGCACTTCCCCAAACACACCACTTTCCCTGAACTGGACTCGGCGCCTGGCGTCAAGCTCTGTACTCAGCTGCCGCTCGCTGGTCTCTCTGGGCTGTTTTTAGCATCCCCGAGCTCCGTCTGTTCTTCTGTGGAGAGGGGATGACATCAGCCCCGACCTCCCCTCGTGAGGATACAATGAGACTGCGAGGCGGGCGCGCAGCAGGTGTGTGGTGGCCGTGGTTAACGCCTGCCCCCTGCTGCCTCCTCTGCCCCGCGCACCCTCCCGTCCGCCTCCGCCACCCAGCCTGCCTCACCGGCAGCCCTGGTGCCCCGGAAACACTCACTTGTTTCTCTAGGGAGCCTTCGCTGGGGGCCCAGCCTGGCTGGGGGCCCCATCAGGGCTCTTCTGGCACCAAATGCATTGTTTTAAAAGTGCCAACTTTGACCTGCAAGCTCCGCGGAGTCAGGTGTCTTCACCCACACGCCCCGCACACACAGTTCCGTGCTTGGTACCTAGTAGAGGCTGTGAAAGTGCTTCTGAATGAATGAATGACTGAATGAATGACTGAATGAATGACTGAATGAATGCATGAATGAATGTCATGTTCACCTCTCTTCCACTTTCAAGGGAGGCAGAGCCATGGAGTTATTTCTGCTCCTAGATTTCTCTTCCGCAATGACATCAAAAACTTGACTGTCTCGGGAGTTGCAAATTATACCACGTCTCTGTTTCGGAGGAACCAGGAGACATGCAGATCGTTAGAATAATGACTAAGGAAACACGATCTGCGACATTTAACGGGCGTCATCAGGATCCAGGCGCCCAGGCGGTGGCTCCCGCAGTCGACGTTGTCAAGGGCGAAGGGCCGCGGCCCCACGGAGCTAAGCGGGAACTTAGAGGTGACTTCATCGGCCTGCTGCCTCTCTGCTGAGGGGACCGAGGCCCAGAGGACAGGAGGCTGGGCCAAAACGTCTTTTCAAGGGCTGTGCCTGGAAGCTGCTCATCGAGGACGCACAGATCTCGTCAAGAAAAATTTCATTTCCAGTGAGTGACTCAGACGGTGCGCACACAGGAGGGAACGTCTCGCAGCACAGAGGGGGAAACGGGAGCACGCGAGGACAGGCGGCTGGGCAGCAGGCGCAGGTGCCGTGCTGCTGACACTGGCCTCCCCCGCAGCAGGCAGGGCTCCGGGGCCAGGACAGGGTTCCGCCTCAAAGAGCCACCGGTGAACAAAGAATGAGCCATGTTATGAGAGTGTGAGCGGTGCTGGGGCGGGGGCCAGGCACGGACCCAAGGCCTTTGAGAATCCGCCCCAGCGCAAAGCGTCCGGGGCACCCCTGCTCCCCACTTTCCATTGGCCCTTTCGTGCCATCGCCTTCAGAAGCAGACGCACGCAGCCGGGGGGAAGCTGCTGGCCCCAGGAGCACGGAAGCCTGGGAGCAGAGCTGAACCTGACCTTCCATTCTGCAAGTGAGAAATGGAAACCTTTGCCGTTCTGTCCCCTGCCATCAGGTTTGTGTCTCACTGACCTGGTCCACCCAGAGGGCAGGTCTCTGTCCAGGTCTGGGCCCCCATTAGCCCAAACCTGGCACCACAAGGAGATGGACCTGAGGCTACTGTCAGCCCAGAGGTGGCCCATGTCGGCCCGCTCGCGTGTTTAAGTCAAACTGAGGCGGGGAGCTCGAAGCGCACCTGCCCTGGCACCTGTTGTGTGTTGGCCTGTGACACGGTCATGTGGTCAGCCCTCCTGTTCCCCAGAACAGACACTGCCAGCAGTGTCTCCCTTCCCTGCCCCCTGTTTTCTCATCCCCCGATGAAGAACAGCGTGAGCTTGTGCGAAGGCACAGAGCCCCACGCCGTCCCCCCGGTCCCTCTGCCCAGCTGGGGGAGGACGGGAGGGGCCGAGTGTGGCTCGTGGGCAGGTCGGCTTCACGGGCAGGTAGAAGCCAGTCAGGGACACTCTGTCAAAGGGAATAACACTGCTGTTTAGTTCTCGGACGGTTGTGGAGCCTGAGCACATGGGTCGAGTCACATGTGACATGCAGACATTATTCCCGTGGGTGTGTCATCAGCATGTCGTCACACAAGGGAAGCTTGTGGTTAGCAGCTCAGGCTCCCCGCCTGCCCTTATCCCCACTCCACTCCCTGTTAACTGACCAGCCCGCTGCCCCCAGGTGCCAGTCCTGTGCCCCACAGGCCCGCGGTCATGTGCTGAGCTGCGGGTGCCCATTAGAACCTGTCAGCTCTCAGGGTCCATGGCCCTTGCAAGGCCCTCCCGGGGTGACGCCACCAGACACTGCCGGGAGCTGACCAGGGACTCATTAAGCAGCTGAGAAGAGCCTCGCTGTGGAGCTTCGGCAAACACTGAAGAACCAAAACCTCTCCAGTGCCAACCTCCAGGGAGGCCACACACACACGCACACACGTGCACACACGTGTCCATGGTGTTGTAACAGAAAACAGATGAGCCTTGCCCCCAAGGCAGGGTGGATGTGAGGGCCCCCAGGGGCCTGCTGGCCTCCAAGCTGACCCACCTGTCTCAGTCCCGGCTGCTGTGAAAGAATGCCGTCGCTAGAGGGGCCTAAACCAAAACTGCTTATTCCTCACAGTCCTGTGGGCTGCAAGTCCAAGATCAAGGTGCTGGCAGGGTTGGGTTCTGGCGAGGACGCTCCCCTGGCTTGCAGCTGGTGCTCTCGTGACCTCTTCGTGAAGGCAGGAGGGAGAGGAGTACTTCTCCATCTCTCTCTCTCCTCCGACCGGGCACTGATCCCACCACAGGCTCCACCTGCTGCCCTAATCTCCTCCCTGAGGCCCCGCCTCCCCACACCATCGCATGGGGATTAGGGTTTCAGCACAGGAATTTAGGGTGCACGCGGGCACGAAGCACCCAGTCCACAGAACCGCCTCAGCAGGACCTCCATCCTTATCCTCTGGGACAGAAGTTGAAAGCCGGCAGCTTGAAGGGCAAACTGCCCTCCCGGATTGTGTCTCACTTGTCCTGGGTGTTGCAAGATGATAAATTGATTTAGTGGCTAATATTTCACGGTGAAACTATTTCCCATCAGAATCCAGCTTTCAACTCGTCTTCAGAAACAAGCTCTCTGGAAGCATCTGCTCGCTACCGCTTGGCCACCGTGGGCTGCGGCCGCTGCCCCTGCAGAGGGGACCCAAGATGCTGTGTGGGCGCAGCCCCTGGCCTCCCAACGCCGAGTGGCATTCAACATCTGACACCCGGATTCAAGGCTCCTTGCTCATGGGTGTAACCTCTTTGTCATTTGAATTCGTAACTTTCCCTCGAAGACAATCTTCTCTTAAGAGACAAGGAAACAGAGGCCCAGCTACCAGAAGGGAGGGAGCTGGGACTGGCGCCTGGCACACAGCACGGAAAATGCCGTGTCACAAACTCTCCTTTCCCTTCAAGGCCCAGCTCCAGGCCTGCGCTCTCTCTACTGCCAAAACATCCTGGCACCCAAAACTTTCTCCTCCCCTCAACTTCCGGTGCCTGTGATGGCGAGGACTCCCGAGCTCCGTGGAAGACCCAACAAGGGAGAGCACAGACAGAGACAGGGGGCCTGTGTCCCCTTCCTGTTCACTTGTCCCTTCTCTCTGGGTCATGAGACGCTGCCCAGAGGAGGGACACAGGACGAATCCAGCCGCCTGGGAGAGCTCTGAGGCCATTGATCTCATTCTGGGAGCAACTGACTTGAGATTCCCCACCTCACAGGTGTCCCTGTTCCTCCTCTGCCAGAGGCAGTAAGTGCCCCTGAAGTCAGCCTGGCTGCTCTGGGGACCCTGGAGCAACACACATAGTCACTGGACGGGAAGAGCAGCTGAGAGAAAAGTCAGAGGACGACTTCATTGCAGAAGGTTGAAAAGCGGTTCTTCTTTATCCCTCTATCAGGCCACGTGGGAAAATGGGGACTTTACTCGCAGTCACCCTGCCGTCAAAGGGGCCGAGGCGCGCCAGCTGCAGGGAGCAGTGCAGGGTTCTCCGCTGCGGGCTGTGTTTATGCCCTGTCGTGCTGCATAATCACCATTTCCTTCTGAAAGCCCCTGTGTCTTCATCAGGTTTCGCTTTGCAAATCCAGCAGGTTCCTGGCAGAGAACATGCAGCGGCTGCCTTTATCTGGTGGCAGATTAACCCGAACCTTGCTTCTTGCAAAAAGCACCAGGCGTTCCATGGAAGACGTGGGAATGTCATCCCGGCACCGCAGGGAGCATGAAGCACAGAACCCGCATCTCCGCCCCACGGGGCCCCTTTCGCAGCATCCTGGATGCTCAGGTGCATCCACCTTCATGCACTTGTCTCCGCCAGGGATCGGGGGCCGCTCCTCAGACCGGAAGGCCGGTCCCTCACTGGACAACCTCAGTGGGCTGAGACGGCTGCCTTTGGCTGAGGAATTGCTGCTTCTGCCAGCTCTGCCCCGCCCTCTGGCTCCCCTCTGAAGGGCATGTCTGCTACACATTCCTCCAGTTGGCCCTTCCTTTGCCCACAGAAGGGGACCCCCCCACTCCCCTCTCTGAGGATGTACTTGGCTAGTGACCCTGGGCAAGGCATTTTACCTCCCTGAGCTTCACTTTTCCCATCGGGGAAATTGGGTTAATGATAGCACTCGCCCATGGGGTTTTGTGGTAATTCAGTTAGAAAACACACGGACGGTATAGTATTCATAAGTGCTCCCGAAATGTAGTGAGTTCTCCGTGTTAGCTGATGACATCAATGTCACCATCACCATCATCAACATCTTCATAATCATCACCATCATCACCATCATCATCACTACCACCATCATCACCATCATTTTCCTACGAATGGTCATAACTCTGGACCCCTCCCATTGTCTCACAAGATGAGGCATGTCCAGCCTTCACTGCCCTCATTGCCTCACAGTGAAAATAGTCCTAAGACCCGTCACTCCCAGAGAGTGGCAGCGCTCACTGGGTACGAGAACGGGCGTGTAAATGCTGGAGAACGGCTCACCACTTAAGGGGCTCCCTGGGACCGGGGGTCCCGAGGACTGAGAACCCACGCCTGGCAAGTCTTCCAGAAAGGCCGGTGCTTTCACCGCTGTGTCTCTATTCGTTACCTCACCTCCTGGAAAGAAAGACAATGAAAAGTGCTAAGTGGCGTTTTCAACCTTGGGTCCCTTGGTCACCAGTCCATAGATGGGGTGTGTTTGGGGTGCGGGGGGTGCTCAGAGGCTCACCGCCCCTTCTCGGGCATCACTCAGTCCCTTCATGGTTAATCAGAGGCAATGCATCAGCTCTTCTGTGCTGTGGCAAGCCCTTTCTCCGCAACCCCTTGTCCTAGTTAGCCAGGAGAGAAGCGACTTGTCTACTTTCAGCGTGTAGGTTGTAAGTGAGTGAAATCCTCGGGAGACCAAACCGAGTTTTCTGCAAGGCTCCCCACCCTCTTTGCTGGAGAGAGCCACCAGGAAAACCAAGATTGCTAGGCCTCCCCGTCCAAGGTGTGGCAGGTGGCCCCAGTTTGCCCAGGCCTGAGGGATGGCCCAGGACGTGAGACTTCCAGTTCTAACATAGGAGCAGTCTCGGGCCACCCCAGGATGAGCCGGTCACCCTACCCCGACCACCAGGTGGGCCGACGGAGAACCAACCGCCGAAACCACGACGGCACTAGGGGGCCTGTCCGCGTGCGCACGGCGCACTGATTACACTTGATCTGCAGAAGTTCCGACCCCCCAACACCATCTGCCCGTCCCCACCAAGCAGAGCCCTCACCGAAGGCCCTGGCTCAGCTGCACGCACGCGCCCTCGGGCACAGCTCTTGCCCTCCTCTGCCTCACTCCCTCCCCTCGACTCAGTTTGCTTACATCTCGTTCCGGACTTTCGGATCTCTGCTCAGGGAACTTGGCCTGAACTTTCCTTTCCCGTCCGCCCTAGTCTGGCCTGGCTCCGAGGTTACAGCAATACACTGCATAAGTGAGTTGGGAAGGAGTCTTCGTCTGTGGGAGCCTTGTATAAAATTGGAATTGCAGAAATATTCCTCCGTGTTTTGGTGGACCCAACGGCAGAGGCATTTGAGTCTATTTGCCTAGGAAAGTTTTCGCTTTGTCTATATTTCCCATTTATTTTTTTTTAAAGATTTTATTTATTTTCAGAGAGAGGAGAAGGGAGGGAGAAAGAGCAATGTATGGTTGCCTCTCACATGGCCCTCAATGGGGACCTGGCCCGCAACCCAGGCATGTGCCCCAACTGGGAATCGAACCGGGACCCTCTGGTTCCCAGCCCGCGCTCAATCCACTGAGCTACACCAGCCGGGGCTATATTTTCCATTTATTGACACATCACACTTCTGACGGAAGACGGCTCTGCTGGGCTGGCGTTTGCGCTGCTGCCCCGTGCCAGTGCTGATGCTTCTCCTTGCCACTGTTCGTGACCGGCATCGGCCTATTATCCAACTCGTCAGCATGTTGGAGAGCAGACACTGCTCTAGTTTACATTTATTTTCTAAGCCACTATGTTCTAGTCTCATATTTATTCACTAGTTATTAGGAGGGGTGAGGGAGACCTTGTCCTTTTTCCAGACTTCCTGCCGCTCAGCTCATCGGTTGGAAGGCTTTGTTCTCCCCCAGCGTGAAACATGGTGGCTTGGTATGTGCGGTAACACTTTCCCCGTTGGCAATGCACCAAATATTGACAATTTTCTATTAGCAATGCAATTGCGACTTAGAACGTGATGTGATTTCGGATCCTTGGAGGCTGGAAAGGGTGTCAGCCATTTGCCCCGCCCCCGGTTCTGTTCTCCACTCTGCCTCCACCCAGTTCTCCCTCCAACAAGCTGGAGGGCCCCGAGCGGGATGGGAGGGAGTGGGATGAGGAGGGAGCAGGTGTCGGACAGGTGGGCACTGGGCTCCTTTTCCTTCGCTCCTTTCACTCCAGCGTCCGCCACGTCTGAGAGCGTGCCAGCATTCACACTTGCTTACCTCCCCCTTGTTTCCGTCTCCCACCGGTGTTCCCTGAGAACGAACTCTCCCAGCTTTGAGCCAGGGCCTGGCGGGACTAAGATGCCCTCTGGTGCCCAGCACCTGAAGGTCGGAGTTGAAAGGGCCTCTGGAGACCACAGAGCCCGACGCCTTCCTGGCACATCTGGAGGCCAAGGGGGAAGAAGACTTGTAGACAGCCATACATCTCATAGGGGCAGAGGCTGGACCCACATCCCAGGCCCTGGGGCTCTCTCTGATGGGGGTCTCTCGAAAGGAGGTGAGGAGAGGAAGGAGGAGGGGAGCCCACCCCTAGGCAGAGTGTGAAGGCCCAGGAGCCGCTCTTCCCCAAGCAGACGAGGAGGGAGCGCCAGCAAATCGAGTCTCTGCTTCATTTTCCTCCCCTATGGTCCACAAATAGCCCCTGACTTCTGCGCCTTGCGCATCAGGCACAGATGGTCAGTTAATTCACTGTGGCAGCAACAGCCACATGGCCTGGAAGGTGTCCGTTCCCTCTGCCAAAACTCTAACCTCTTTATGGCTGGGACTTTGAAGACAGAATAAACAAAGTTTCTCAAGAAGCTGGGAGAAAGCCCTTTTCCTGAGGTCAGACTAACTACGCAGGGACTGCCAGGCACAGACGCCGAGTGGCCGCCTCCGAGCAGCTGGGCCCACAGATGGCCAGTCGTCCTGGAAGCCCGATGCCCGCATTGCGCCTCACCTCCTCCCGGCTCGTCCTGCAGGGCCCTCGACCCAAGTGCAAGTGTGAAACACGGCCGCATTGTGAAATAAGCCGCCGTGGGCTGGAGGAGGGAGGGAGACTGCAAACGGGACTGAGAAGTTTGATTCAGTGCGATTTTAAAAATGCATAAGACTTTCCAAGAGGACCTCTCTCGTAAGGAGATGTTTAAACACTCGTAATTTGTTTCTCAATGGTGATCTTCAATGGACTTGACCTTGGCTCATGAGCATGGGCAAACCTCACCTCTCCTTATTCCCAGGCACCCTGCACGCAGCTCCAGTTCAGCCCCTGGTGCGGTGCCTCTGTCGCAGAGCCTTCTGCCGGCTCCACGGCCCCAGGCCTCGGAATGAGCCTGCAAGGCGAGCTCAGCCCCGGGGAGCCACTGACGGACTTTACAAAATCCTTCTACGAGTGGATTCATAGCATCGCTTCATGCAAGCACAGCAATTACCGGTCTCGTTTTTCATAAAAGAAAAAACGGAGGCTCATGGAGGTGGACTCATCCTGGTCAAATTCCATCCAGCCTCTAGGGGACAGCCACTGAACTTGAACCTTGCCTGTCCCCTGTGAGGCCCTGGGAAGTGCCGCGCTGTGCTCTGTTCGCTGAGCGCGTCTGCCTCCCCAGGGCCTGTGCCTTTGTCGATGGGACGTGTATTCATTTACTTGGCTACCAGCCACTTCTCTCTCAGGCTTGCCCACAGCGCATGCCTCATGCTCATGCTTCCAATGTCTGCCGGCTCATTTGAATGACTGGTTGGAAACTCACCTCCACTTTCTCCTGGCTCTGCTGTGTGACTTTGGGCAGCTCACTTTCCCTTTCTGGCCCCTGGTTCTCCCCCCTGTGACGTGAGTTCTTTAAATCCCACAATCTCTCCTTTTCTGCTCCGTGCCCGTGTCCTGGTGTCACGCAGTGCAGCAAAGAGCAGGGGAGGTCGCTCCCCACACTCTCCCGACCAGCCAGAGGCGCTGGGGACAAAGGAGAGGGAGCTGGTTTGGCCTGAGAATCCTGGAGTGAGGGTATGGCAGGACAGGCCCCGGAATTGTGGGGCCCAGTCAGAATGAAAACTCTTCTTAAAAATGTTTTCCACGTTTCACGGCAACAGCAGAACATTATAACAGGGACGGCCCCGCCAAGCACAGGGTCCCTGCGACCACACGCCTGTGCACACGGAGCCCGACCCAGCAGGCCGCCCTGCAGACACACGCGAGTGGGGCCTCTTTTAAGAGCCTGACCTCTGAACACACCGAGCCCCGAGGTGTGGGGTTGGGTGGCAGCCGGAGGGGCCGGTGCTCTTTCCTCATCGGCTCCCGGGCCCTCCAGTCTGCCTGCCGGGTCACAGACCGTGTAATGGAAGTTGGCACAGGGAAACGGCTGAACCAGGGGCAGTTTTACCCCCAGGGACCGTTGGCAGCATCTGGCGACATATTTGCGTCACTGCCACGCAGTGAGTGGAGGCCAGGGATGCGGCCGGCCCTCCCACGAGGCACAGCAGGTGCTCGAGCAGCACGCTCCTGAGCCTACCGAAAGCCTCGCTGGCTCACCTTGACCTTCATGGGCAGTGAGACTGACTGCGGGATGCATTTCTACACCGAGCGCTGAAGGAGCGGGACTTTTCTCCCAAGTCAGGTCTTCCCCGTGGCCGCCCAGGGGTGCAACCTGTCCAGCGCCTCAGCTCCCTCCTCTGCCTCCGCGTCCCTCTCTTCTCACTGGGCCACATTCCCAGGAGGGGCTGCCTCTCCCTGGGGGATGGACATGGGGCTGGGGCGGGGGCAACCGGACCCACGTGAAGGCCTCCTGGAAGGGTCCCGAAAGGGAAGGGCCAGGAGAACCTCTGTGCCCTACGGCCCCCAGCTGCCCTGGGGCTCCCCTGAGGCCCGCCCCCCTGCAGTGCGGGCAGGAGCAGCTCACTCCTCCCCGCATCTGCCCAGCGGCACAAAGAGGCCCACCCAGAGCAGCAAGCCATTTTTAAGTGCAATGCACTGTAATACTTGAAACACACACACACACTTTAGGCTTCACTCCGAATATATCAGCCCTCATTTGTCACATCAAGACAATATTTTCCAATCCAATATTTTTACCAAGATCTATGCGTAAGACCAATGCTCTGAGCATAAATCCGTGCTCAAAATTGATTCCCTCGGTTTAAAGTACCGCCTGGAGCACGTCCGTAGGCCCCGGGGGAAGGGGGGCCTCGGGCTGGGGCAGACCCAGGCTCCACAGTGTGACAGGAAAGCCCCGAGATCGGAGATCAACCCTTTCTTTTCCAACTTTGTTTTCCACTTCCCTTTACCAACGTTGCCTCATTGGGTCCTCACCACCGCCTACAAGAGGAGGAGAAGGGCGGGGTCGTGACCGTGTCCGCTTCTCAGAGGAGGGAGCGGGGACCCAGCAGGTGATGGGGTCTAGCTGAGGCCTCCCGGGTGGCCACAGGGAATCCCGGTCTAGGAAGGAGCACCCACACAGCCCACAGCGAGAGGGTGTGCTGCCGGGGCCCCCGGGGACAGGTGACGCGGCCCGGAGGTTCAGGGAAGACCTGGGCTTCACTTCAAAGATGGGCAGCAGTGACCCGCAAAGTCAACTCTGAAATGGACAGCCAAACACAGGGTGCCCTAGGCTGAATATTTGTGTCCTCCCAAAATTTCTCTGGGGAGAATAACTGCACTGCTTTTCTAGAAATGAGAGCCATAGAGAACAGACCGACTGAGCGTATCATGGCAGAATGAGGAAAGCTTTGTCTTCACAGTGAAAGTTCACAGACCATCAGCAACAACTGCTCTTCAGCGGCAAGTGTGCAAACTACAACTATTGAGGCCTACGAGGGGGGACCCCCCAATAAAAACAGAATTGTCCTCAGGAGAGAGGGCCCCTTGTAGAACAGGCTTCCCCTGCTAGATGAGTGTTCTAGGAACCTATCTGTATCAGTGCACCATCTGGTGTTGTTGTGAGAGGCTGAGTTCGGCTTCAGTGAATTTTTTTGGAGAGTCTTTCAACTCATTTCCCATTTCATGATGGGTGATTTATGAGCACACCTCATAAACTTGCAGTTTTTGACCAAAAACAGCGTGACCCTCATGCCCCACTCTCCCTATTTACCCGATCTTATCCCAAGCAAATTTTGTTTGTTTGTTTCCCTGGATAAAAAATATCAAAGGAAAACATTTTGCCAATGTGGAAGAGATGACAGAAAAAATGGCAGAAGCACTAAAAGGCATCAAAATCGATTAATCTAAAACCTGTCTTGAGCAGCAGGAAAACACCTTGATAGGTGTGTTGTATGAAATGGAGAGGATTTTGAAGGTGACTGGAGTTTAAACATGTAAGAAAAAATACATAATTTTTTATAATTAAGTTCTAGTTTTTTGGATCCCCCCATATTTAACTTTTTTCAAGGTCCTTGGAGGTGTTTAATTTGCCTTTTTATCTGTCTCTGAGTGCCAATTTACCTGATTAATATGCTCCAGTCCCTGTGAAAATAGTAATAGGAAAGGGTGAGGGGTCAGAGGCACCCTTCGGTGGGGGTCAGGACCACTGGGTTTGGGGAAAGAAGGAGCTGGGTTTAAAACTTGAAAGTTACTTAAACCTCTTCACTCTCAATCTTTGCATCCATAAAACTACCTTCATAACCGTGCCCTGTTTTAGGACCGCACGAAAGATGAGCTGTAATCCAGTGAACGCTGGTCACTCGTGGGCAGAGCCGCCACCTGCACGTTTCTTGGTCAAGGGAGACAGGCTGTCTCTAGTCCCACGGGAGCCAAGGACCTGACGTGGCCAAAACATTCAAGAAGAAACCTCTGAAGCAGCCACACTGCCTGACATCCAAGCGTAAGGTGAGCGACAGTGTCTAAGACAGTCTGGTACTGGGACAATGACAGGCAGAGAACGGGTCACAGGAGTAGACCACGTCACACATGTAATTTGTTATTTGACATTTCCACGGAACAAGGAATAACTTTGCAACAAATAGGCAGGAAAAATGGATACCCATAAGAAAAAATCACACCACCAGAAGACGAGGAGGCCAGGATCTCAGGCAGACTTTCCACCTACAAAATCTGCTGAAACGTCCCCAGCTGCCCTTCAGCGCGTGATCTGCCATGGGCCCTGAGGGCACAGCCAGCCAGCTGTGCCAAGCCACTTCCCCGATCGTTATCTGCAGCAGGGAGAGGGTAAGTGAGATGATTTCTAAGGTAGCTGTAGATCTGGAGATTCTGCCCCTAAATGGTAGACGGGAAGGGAAGGTCATCAAGGGAGAGGACCCCGCGTGGAGAGTCCTGAGCCCTGAGCAAGTCGGGCAAGCGGGCTGGAGCAGAACCCAGGGAGGCGGGGTGAGGTGAGGCTGCAGAGCAGAGAGCCAGCCCCAGGAAAGAGGTCATCCTCCTTCCCGAGCCGACAAGAAGGCGCTGAGGTCCTAAGCAAGGGTGACACAGAAATCTGATTCTCAGGGCAGGAATCAGCAAATGCCTGCCGAACGCACCAATGTGTACAAACAGTTCAAGCACCAATACCGGGAGAAGCAGCAGGCCAGCCGGCCGAGGAAGCGGCCATCTCTGTGAGACGGGGCTGCAGGAGGGTTTTGCTTTTCCCCTTTCACATTTCTGAATTGTACAGATATTTCTCATCAGTGCCTTTTGCCTTTTATGAGAGAAAAGCAGAGTTTTCTTTTCCTGTTTTGAAAGGAAAATCTCTGCAGACATGCCTTCTTTAGATGATAGGAATGAATTGCCAGGGAAATTGCCCCAGTGTGACCCAGACTGACACTGGGCAGGCTTGACACAGAAATAGAAAGGTCTTCCGATGATGTCATGTCGAGGACACTTGACACCAGTGAAGGCTGTGGCAGGCCCAAAGAAAGGACAAGACAGACCCATGGTGCTAACGAGGGCCTCACAGCTCATGCAATCCAACCCGCACGTCCGGCCGCCGCAGGAAAGGGAGGTCTGAGAAACAGACCCTTTGCAGGGACGCCACTCAGAATTCAGGGGGGTTCCTGAACAACAACCCCCAAGTAGCTGTTCACAGTTTTTTAAAAGGGCTCCATCATCAACAGCAGCAAAGATTTCAGTCAACTAAGAGGAAATCTAACTCAGCATGTGCAAGTTCATCCCAAAGAATATGGGCCAAAATATTCCAAGTGTAAACCGAGACCAGCTCCCACGGGGATGTATAGAGCAGGGCCAAGGATGGAGGCTCTGCCCTGAGGACCCACAAACTGTGTGGACACGTGGCGGGTGCTCCGTCTCCCAGTGGAGTGAACACATTGGAAATACGCCCATCTCCCCGACTCGAGAAGCATAGTTTCACTGCCGTCCAGTAAAAGTCCTGACAAGGTCGGTGGGATGCTTTATGTTCATACATCTTTTTTTTTGTTTTAGCTATACTGTACACTAAATAAAATTCGCCGGTGTCCAGTAGACAAACATTCCATGTGTGGAAGGCATGTAACCACCATGTCACCCAATGTTCTCATTGTCATGACCCCAGAAAGTCTCACAAGGCTTTTCAGGAATTCGGCAAACTGATCTTAAAATACACACGGGAGAGCCAAGGTCAGGGACAGCCCCCACAAGTGTGAGGAACAGCGAGTAGAGGATTTTAGCTAACATACAAAGACTCGTCTCGAAACCAGAGTAACTACGACATAAATACGTGGTCCAAAGGCATCCTTACGAATTCTGGAAATAGACGCACTCGGATGTGAGATCTCTGTGTCTTTTCAAAGCTGTAGGCACTAAAAATGGCATCCCTAGTCAGTCTCACTGGAATATGGTCACCTCGATGCATCTGCAGACTGTCTGGGGCCGCCTTCCTGCTGCTGCCCTGCAGCTGAGCACAGAAGGCGTGGCCTGCGAAGCCCTCACAAAGTGTCGGCGTTTGCTCCTTTTGCGGGAAGAGCTGGCCAGCGGCTGCCGAGGGCACTGGCTGGGTTCTGGGGCTCCGAGACCCTGGAGGCCAAGACACTGAATTCTTTGTCTTTCACTTCTTCCCAATCACAGACACTTACAACTTTCTTTTTTCACCTCTCTCATTGTCTGCACACCTTTCATGAATTCCATCGAATGCTGTATAAAACTCTGGCTCCTTTCATCACACAGTTCCTTATTTTTGCATGGAATCGTTTCTTCTGCCTGAAGAGCACCCTTGGGGTCTCGTGCGGAGTGCCGATGTTAACTGGGCTCTATTTCTCTCTAAGGCCCTGCTAGTTTGCCTTCATTGTTGAAGCTGCTTTCGCTAGATGTGGCATGACGGGATGGCACTGACTTCCTAGCGGTGTTCTGGCGGTGACCGCGTCTATCTCGGACTAAGTTACAAATCAGGCACAGAGATTACTTTTACCGGTTTCCTCAGAACACTGGGACCTTGAAATATTCTAATTATTGCCTTTATGCTTTTCCGTTTTAGAATAGCTCAAGAATCTACACTCTCAGTTACCACTGGAAGAATAGTAACAGATGTGAAACCAATTAATAGAGGGAGAAAAGGAATGATTTTTTTTTAATCTAAAAGAAGGTGATTATTGGAGGGGGAGGGGATGGGAAGGGGACAAAGTGGGGACAGGGCCAAATACACGGTGACGGTGACAGAGGCTCCGGGAGAAGCACACAGTAGAGAGTGCAGATGTGTTACAAAGTTGTACCAGTGAAATCTATAAAATGTTACTAACTAATGTTACCACAATAAATTTAATTTTAAGATAAAGTGAAATAAAAGATGGATAAAGCAAACAGAAATAAAAACATACCATAGGGGGTCAGCAGAAAACGTGGACCAGCTGTCTGTCCCAGGTCACTCAGCCGTTCGCTGGCCGAGATGGGGTGGCCAGCCCAGGGGCTCTGGCTCCACATGGAGCGGCGTCCAAAACCCCAGACGCATCCCGCCCCCAAGGTCTGCCCCTGAGCCATCAAGTGTGACATAGGAAATGAAACTCGTGATGCATGAGGGAAGCATTTCTATTCCAACCTCTGACCACGCGGCCTGAGGACGTCACAGTCTCCGGTCCTCTGGGACTCCTTTACTGGGTTTTTGGCTGTGTTGGGCTGGGTTTTCACTTTGCTCATCTCTCCTTTATTGATTTATAACTAGAAAACTCAATCAATGGTGTAGAAAACCCACTCTAGTGGCTTCCCACCTCTCTCAGAATAAAAGCCAAAACTCCGCCTGGCTGGTGTAGCTCAGTGGATTGAGCGCGGGCTGGGAACCAAGCAGTCCCGGTTCGATTCCCAGTCAGGGCACATGCCTGGGTTGCGGGCCAGGTCCCCGGTGAGGGCCATGTGAGAGGCAACCATACATTGCTTTTTCTCTCTTCCTTCTCCTCTCTCTGAAAATAAATAAACAAAATCTAAAAAAAGCCAAAACTCCCTTCCCAAAGCCCACCTGGCCCCCGAGGGCCTCCGTCCGCTCCCCCGCGGCCTCCCCTTCGCGCCGCTGCTCCAGCCTCACCCGGGACAGGGTTTCTTTCGTTCCCTTTCCTTTCCTGGCAGCCGAGCCTCCTCCCCTGCCAGAGCACCAGCCGCAGCTCCGCAGGGCCTCTCTCCTACAGAGCAGCGTTCTCCAACCCTTTTCATCTCTCAGCACACACAGACGAATCCCTAAAATTCTGCGGCACATCAAAAAATACATTTTTGGCCGATCTGATTTTAAAAATAGACGTAATTTTGATTCATTCATACCAGAGAGCTATTGTGTTGGCTGCTGTCTTTTTCGCATTTGACTGGCTAAGGAAAAAGGGGTCAGCGCGCCCGACTGCATGTTTATAAACGCAGTACCTGACTATTTGGGGGGCACGCCGCCTGAACATCACTGTTCCAGACCCCTCTGTGGCTCCCTGTCCCCCTCCTGTGCTTCTGCTCAGAAGTCGCACACCACCCGCCACCCCCCCGACCAGTGTGTCTACACAGCGTGTTTACCGTTCCCATCAGGACTCTCGCCCCGGCCGTGGCTCACATCTCCTCGGGGCTGCTCAGCCCAGCACGCCCAAGGCCCAGGGCGCAAAGGAGGCCCCGTGTCTACTCACTTCCCAGCCACAAGCGAGCTGGCAAGCTGTCCATGTGACATTTCCTGATCTCCTGCACCAACAAACGTGCAGTCTTACCACGGTGAGTGTGAATTCAGAACGATCAGGCTCCTCCGAGTTTGTGTTGGGAAGCAGGGGTCGAGGGCAGGGGGTGGAGGGAGGGGGCTCTGGTTCCCAGACCCGGCCTCACTCCCATTTTCCACCAGGGAAGCAGGCCCACCACGGACTGTCAACCGCCGTGTGTCTGTCCCTGTGTGACCCCCCAGGAGGGCCAAGCTCTTCTTCGGTTGGAGTGGAGTCCTCCAGGTCTCTCGGCCCTTCCTCGGGCACGCTGCCCAATGGATGCTCGGCACTTGGGGGTCACAGGCAGGGACGATGACGCCGGGAGAGGGGGCAGCGGCAGGTCGGCACACCTGGGACGAATCTGTGGCTTGAAGACACGAAAGGAGCAGCCGAAGCCCCCCAGGCATGATGACCCGTTGGGCTGCTCCCGGGACAGGGTGGAAGCTGGGAGAGTGTGTTCGAGCCCTGGCTCTGTCACTGCCTCGCTCTGTGCCTTGGAGAAGTTCTGTCGCCGTCCTCTGACCGCTCTGGGGTTGTGGTCGCAGGGGTGAGGACAGGCCAGGTGGTAGGGAGCCTTCGGCAGGCATGAGCAGTGGGGTGCTGTGACTTGGGAGGGCCTCGCGCTTCTCCTCCACCAGATCCTGTGGTTTATAACAGGATCAGGACAGACAGACAAATTAAATACCTCCTTGAAAGTAAGTCCTGAGTTGCAGACTTCATATTTCATAAGGTTTTCAGAGAAAGGAGAGGGAAGGAGGCTCCGGAGTCCCTCAGAAAAGCTACCCAGGGAGGCGGGGCCGAGGCACACCCAGGCCCCTTCAGTGGACAAGGGGGCCAGTGTCGGAGGGCAGTACTTTGACGGACACAGTGAAGTTGAGTGTTTT
This sequence comes from Micronycteris hirsuta, assembly GCA_004026765.1. NCBI lineage: Eukaryota > Metazoa > Chordata > Mammalia > Chiroptera > Phyllostomidae > Micronycteris > Micronycteris hirsuta. The sequence goes on from PVJI01001868.1 coordinate 42,099, forward strand.
CACACCAGTCTGAAGAACTGTCATTGTATGAGGGGAGGGAGCAGGTCTCCTGAACCATTGCACTTCCTGTCCCTGGACAAGACCTTCCTTCCCGCCAGACAACTTCCTCTTCCGAGGGAACAGGAAGCTTGCTTGCTTGCTTGCAAGAAAGCTTGTCAGAGGCCCTGCCTGGAGAACTAACCGATGCTTGTCCACAGAGCTGCTGGGCTTTCCTGTCTACTTGGAGTTTGAGGATGAGAGTCTGAGGGGCAAAGGTCCCCGCACGGGTGCCATATTGATTCAGCCCACCCCCAAACCCTGCCCACCTCCTGCCCTCACCATGTGCTCTGCTAATTAGACCCCAGTGCCCTAGGATCAAGCTGGATTCAGGAGGGTACCTTGACTCCTCAGCTTCCCTTCCCCTCATTTCCTGAAGGTCAACCTAAGGGCAACCCAGGACTCATGTGTAGAAAAGGTTGCAGGAGAACGCAGTGAATTCATGGAATGGGACGCAGGTCCAGCTGCCTGCAGCAATGGGAGCCAAACTCGCGAGACAGGGGCTGGTGAGGAGGAATGTGTGGTTTATTCGTGTGCTGGCATTTCGAGAAGATGAGGGATTCTTGTCCTGAGCCCCACCTTGACATCTCGGTACAGGCGGAGGGTTTATAAGGAGGGAGAGGGAAAGCAGGACAGAGACCAGGGGAGGGGGTTGAAAAGTTCTCTACGTGCCGCCGAGCTCCACGCATTCCCATAAGGGCCTCAACACTGGTCAAGCGAAGGTCTGGGTTGCGTCCTCCATCCTGGTTTTACATCAGTAACCCCTGGAGCTGGGATGCCTGAAGGGTGAGTCTGTATCTTCTGAAGCTCGTTCCTAGGACTCTTACACAGACGTGCTGTGTACCTACAAGCTGCATATTAGTCAGAGTCAGCACTTACCGAAACAGTGTCAAAACGATGGGGGGGTGGCGTCCAATTCCCCACTCTTCCAGTTGCCCACTGTTGCAATTCCACACCATTACAATTCCTCCCCATTACGTTTATTCTCTCAAAATTGAACCCAGGCACAAGAGCCAATGTTCAATTATGATGTATATATACCATATTTTGTTGTGTACAATGAACACTTTTTTGCTCAAATTTATGAGGGAAAAATAAGGATGTGCATTATACACGGGTGTGATAATGACATACCATGGGTATGATAATAGCTGTAATAATCTCGTGTATAATGTGCACAAAACATGGGTGTGCATTATACACGGCAAAATATGGCATACACACACTTATATGTGTGTAAGTAGCATACCATACATACATGATTTAATAACATTACATGGACATGTAGGCTTGCACCTGCATCTGTATGCCTGTTCCCACGACTCGTGACGCTGGCTCAGAAGTTGCCCGGCACACTAGCCCATCTCAATAGCTCTCTTCCAACTGGGACCTCGGGGAAGTGTGGCGATGTGACTTCAGGATCAGAAAGAAGAGCCGGGAGGTCTTCGCACCGCGTGATGGGAGCTGCTGCCCGTGTCCCTTCCATTCTTCTCTCATTTCAAGTGGTGATGGTGCTCTGGGCTCTGACATCATTTCTTCAGAGCTGATCTGGAGCACGAGGCCTCTGGGGTGGACCGGCCAGGGATTCAGAAGGAGGTGGGACAGGGAAGCGTTCCAAAACATCACAGCCAGGTGCTCCCAGGGCCAAGGACCAAGAAGGCGGGTGTAGCTTCCGGTGACAAGTGTCTTCTCTCCTTTCCTGTCGCCTTCCCAGAGGCCCCCACCCCTTCAGAGCCCACAGCCCCCAAGCGTTTAGTGACATTTGATCTCGGTTCCCCTCAAACCTGCCGTGGGGAGACAGCAGAGCTGTGGCTGCAGTCTGCAGCGCAAAGACTTACAGAAGTTTCGGGACTATCTTGAGTGACAGTTGAACTCACCCAGAGGGCATGTTCATGTTAGCAAGGGTGAGAGATGTCACCTTAAGCCAAGGAAAAGACTTTGAAGCAGTCTGAGCCCAGGTCCTAGGGGACCAGAGGGCACGGCTGTGTCCTGTTTCGCCTGCTCTGATCACAGCGTGCGTTTGCTCAGTCTCCCCACCTCAGGAGCAAGGCGCTTCCTGACCACTCACTTCAAACATATATGGTTACATTTGACCTTGTTCAAGGCATTATCCAAACTTCACCACAATCCTCTGGGGCAAGTGTTAAAGAAACTCGTTTTTATCTGGTTTCTGTTTTAAGGAAGGAGGGGTCGACAGTTAAGTGACTCAGAGGGGCGGCAAGGCCCTGGCAGGTCTGGGATGGAGACCCAGGTCACTGACCTTGGCCTCAGGCTGTCCTCCTACTCAGCTTCCATAGACCCTCCTGGATGCAAGATCACCTGAGATGTGCCCCAAATGCAGGTGCATCTGACCCACAGCCCACGTGCCTCGGGCAGGCTCCCCGGAAGCAGGCTGTTGGGTGGAAGGAAGGGGCAGGATGCTAACTGGGGAGAGTTCTCAGGATCCTCGCCTTGGGGAAAAGGACAGGAGGTAGGTCTGTCTGTAGTAAGTCATGGCGAGGCTTCTGTGGAAACTGCCAGAAGCTCTGAAGCTGGGTTGACCCCTCAAAACTGAACTGAGTTGGAAGGCAGAGCCAGACCTCTGTTCTCACCACTCCTGGGGCAACTCCTGGGTGTGCGGTTACCTGCAGGGTAGGGACAGGGCATAGGGACAGGTGGCATTCCTTAGCTGATGCAGTTCCAGTAAAGTCGAGAGTGGAGAACTGCTAGCCCCCCGGCCTCCCGGCTGCCGTCGAGGGAGCTCTGTCAGTGCTGAAGGGGAATTTGGACGATACCCTTGTGTGAAACCCACAGAAATCAGCACAGGAAGTCCCCAGGGGTCGCCCCAACCAAGTTGCTAGACTTTCCCGTCCTCACCAGTAGTTGCTGAGGGCCAGTAGGGGGCAGCAAAGAGCTTTCCAGGTGCTGGAGCTGCTAGGAAGCGTCATGCAGGAAGGAGTTTGGGGGTTGGGGGGTGGGCCAGGAGTTGAAGCAAGCCCAAGACTGAGCCATGGGTATAGCCACATCTGAGAAGGGATGGGAACGCGGAACCCAGATCACAAAGAACCTATGTTATGCAAAGATATACCCAAGAGGGCATGGGAGTCTCTGGATGGTTTTAAGGGTTAGAAGTGAGGCATTTGATGGCTTTTATGAAACCCGCTTCGCCTGCGAGGAGGAGACAGGCAATGGGACCATCAAGGGGAGGGGCCTTACTGAGGGGCTCCCACCTCGCAGCCACACAAGCTAGTTAACTTCATTATCCAGGTCTGAAACTGGGGGAGGTAATAGAGCCCGCCCCCGAGGGCCCCCTGGAAGAGGGGTGAACCGCACACAATGCCTGGCTCACTGCCTGATAAACAGTACATGTCCCCTCAACCATATGGTTTCTTGCTTCTTTGTACCTAGAGCAACATTTGTAACTTAACCAAGAGGCTGTGGTTACAGGTTGGACGCGTGGTGAGGACAACGGTGGGGCCTCCTGCAGAGGCGGAGCATGGCCGCCGAGGAGCAGGCTCGCGGGGTCAGGAGGCCTGTCCAGGAGGCAGCCGGTCTGGGGCTACTGTCCAGTGAGGGTGGAGATGCCAGGGATCTGAGGATCTGTGTCAGAAGGAGCTATGAGCCGGGAGGGATGTATGGGGTCCAGCCAGACGAGTCAGCGGACTGTCCACACGGAGTCTCGGAAAGGGACTGAAGAAGGAACCACAGACCCGCTGAGGCCAGGCCAGGGCCTCCCAGAGTGCAGGGTGGAGAGGAGACCAGGCAAGTGTGAGGAGGACAGGTGGGGGCCGGGCATGTGTGCGGGCCGCCGCCCAGGAACCCGGAGAAGCAGGTCTGCAACGAGAAAATGACCGGCAAAGTCATGTGAAGCCCCGATGTCCTGCAGGGTAGTGCTGGAGAGGGAAGGGTGCGCATTTTCCCCAAATACCCTTCGTGACAGCAGAGGCTTGGTTTCAGTGAGCCCAGGAGCTGACGGGGACAGAAGTCAAGGGGGCATGTGGGTGGGAAGGTGGGCACCCAAAGATTTGATTAAGGAGGAAATGGGGATAGAGGGATGGATGGATGGACGCACAGATGCATGGAAAGATAGACTATCAATACTCTAAGTCCCACTTGTTAAGTCCCTCTTCTAAGCGTTGACTGTATTATCTCATTTAATTGTACGTGATGTATTGTTATTATTAATTATTATTATTTTCCCAACCCTGTGCGAAACGCACATTTTCTCATTGCCCTATCTTTGTGATAAGATTTAATACATGACATTTTGTCTTCCACATATATTTTAGAATAAGCTTACATTCCAAGAGAAAAACTAAGTTAGGCTACGTGGAATTAAATTTTTAGATCCATTTAGGCATGATCAGAATCTTATAGTGAGTCTACCCTTTCAAAAATATAGTAGATGTCACCATTTATTCCATTTTCTCTTATATCTTTTAATAATACATCAGAATTTTCTATGACGATGGCCTTGTATGTTTTGTTAGATATTTTCCAAGCTACCTAACCCAATTCCTGGGTCTTTTATGCCATTGTAGTTTGTGCATAGTCATCCTTGGGGCACCACGTGCCGCGGGCTCCCGTGGGTTCGCGCTGTGCCCTGCAGCCGGCGAGATTTTCCTCAGCACTCCTTGGGTTAATCCCCCCTTTCTGTATATGCGCTTCCACTCTCTGGGTAGACTTATTTGTAAATGAGGGTAATCTTCTCTCTTCCTTTGTAATCCTTTGCACCTTTCTCTCTTTCTTAGTAATTTTTATGTCTCTCGTGTTTTATTCTGCTTATCCCACTGTGTGAGCAGGATCTGCAGTAAAATGTGAACTAGACATGCCGGTAGCAAGCACTTGCTCCCGTTTTTAACATCGTGGAGATGCTTCTAACAGTTCTCCGCAAGTACAGTGTTTATTTTAAAAAGTTATAATAAGCACTCTTCATTATAACTTTTTAAAATAAACACTCTTCACCCAATTAAGGAGGCTTCCTTTTACTTCTATTTTTTCCCCTACAAGTGATCATGAACAGGCGTTGGATTTTATTCAGCACTTTTTTTCAACGCCAAATGATAAAACCATGCTTCTTCCTCCTTGAATGCGGAGGCGCGAGTGGCTTTGGTGAATGATCTGGTGCTGGACCATCTCTGCACTTCCGGGGTAAACTGCTACCACCTGAAGTTTCGTACAAAATGAAAGCCCGTTGCCCTAGCCCACTGTAAAACACGGAGCCATCAGGCGCTGCTCTGTGCTTTCTATGAGGCGTCGCTTGTCTTCAGGAGAAAACCACACACCCGCTCCTGTCCTGTCCCCACTTGAAAGTCTGTCTGTGTTTCTCTGTCGTCTGCTGCAGACAAGGACCCTTTGCTGCACTACACACAAGGTCCCCCGTGACGGGGCCCTCCCAGCACACCTCCCAGTTCTCTGCTTATCTCGGTCCCGTTGCTTCGCTCGCTGCACCTGACCTGTCACCAAAGCCTGCCGCTGTGCTTACCGGTATATGTAAATACACACACGTACACCGGTACATGCTTTGCACCTTTGCATTTATAATCTATTCACACTTACATACATGCACACACAGCGTGTGCAGTCCAGCTCGGCCCCAGCGTCTCTGGTCTCGACCGCTGCCCTGGGCCCCCAAATCCCTCCTGGAGTGATGCTGTAAACACAGATTAGTTGGCGTCCCTCCGAAACGCTTCCACTGGCCCAGCGTCAGCGGCGGTTTGCTCACACCCCTCCTGGGAGCCATGGTTAACACTCGGGAACTTCACAAGCCAGTTCTTAGCCTGGTGTCAGCTTGAAATGGACCGTGGGGGGACTATTTGCTCGCTGGGGAAATGGCAGATTCTCAAATCAGCAAGCGGTTTCTGAAAGCCTGTCTTCCGGGCCAGCACTGAATGTAGCCCTTCGCTGCGAGGTGCAGGCCACAGCCCAGGCCCCGGTCCCGCCCCGCTGTGTGCCCTGGGCAGCCCTGCAGGTCCAGAGCTCATACGGGCCCCTGCCTGGCTCTGCCTGGCTGTGACTGCCCTTCCGTTCCCAGCCCACGTGCACCTCCCCGGGCCCAGTCTGTCCCTGCGGAAGCACTCACAGCCTCTCTTCCCCGGACCTGCGTGGAAGCCCAGGTCACAGGAGGCCCGGCCTCAGGTTTCTGGGCCTGTGTGCCCCTCCTCTGCAGACTCCGTTGTTCATCTACTTGTCCCCATGATCAGTCCACGCCTGGCACGTGACAAGTGCGACACAAATGCTGGCCAGCTGAGAACGGAGTGAATAAAATACCTTTCCGCCGTGTGTTGAGTACCAGGTTTCCCGCTGCTCACCTGCTTCCCACCGGGTTCCCAGCCCGCGCTTCCTGCCACCTCCCCAGCCTGTCCCTTAAAAAGAACTGCGACCCTTCACCACTTCAGACCCCACCCTCTGCTGCAAAGCAGAGCACGGGGTGCAGAGAGAGACCAAACTGAGGGAGACCGGTGCTTCTTCCCGCCTGACAGGACAGACCTGAAGAAATCGCTGCGCAAAGTTGCTGCAGGTGCTTCCAGCTCCCACCTTGGCGTCACAAATGGCCCCCACATCTGGTGGCTTGAAAGAGCCTCGTTATTTAGCTCACAGTTTCTGGGGTCCGGACTTCAGGACGGTGGGGCAGGCGGCTCCACTCTCCCCGTGCGGTGTCACATGGCACAGCTGGGGGGGCAGCACCCCCTCCCACATTTGGCATCACGGGGTCCTTTGCCTCTGTCTTTGTATGACATCCACCTGCCAGGGCTTCTCCAGGTAGGCCGGGCCCCTCACAGCACGGGGACCCCAGGACAGTGGGCCCTGTTACTCGGCGGCTGACTTCCAGGAAAATGTGGTGGACGTTGCCCATGTTCCAAAGTCCAGCCCAGAGCCATCCAGCATCAGAGTCCCACCCATGGACCCCGTGGGGAGTGGACCTGGGGGGACTGATGTCGATTCTGCAGCCAAGCATGGCCCGGTCACCGTGGGCAACTGGATTTGACTGCATTTGACATAATTGGATGTATTTGAATCTATGTCAATACTCTATCTTTTTAGAAGAAGAATTTTGGAATTTCCTGTATGTACAGAGTTAAAAATTATAAATCCATTTCATTCTTCATGTTAAACAATGTATGTGGAAGAGTTATTGCATTGACTTTATAGATCTAATAAGCTTTATGAAGCAGAATAAACACATTGAACTACCGATATACAGAATAGGTTTTACATAGTCATTTCTGGTGACAAGGAGAAATAATAAAGCTATTAAAGATACATTAACAGGCATGCAAGATGAAAGCAATCCAAACGAAGTAAAATTGATGGCTCTGAGATAAAAACTCAACAACAGGTACAGAAGACAATTGAAAGGTAGAAGACAAGGAAATTTCCCTAAAACATAGAAGTTACGACATGCGAAGGGCGACCTGAACGTACACTTCCAGGAAAACTGTCTCAATCCCTCCGCTCCACAGGACACCCTCATGGGTGTATTGACCCCAGCCATAGAAAAGTTTTCCAGGCAGAAAAATAAATAAATAGACCACAAGGACAGACAAAACATCAGGCAGGACCCAAACCTCTTCAGATCGATAGTGAATGTCATAAAGCCATAGAGTAATGTCTGCAAAATTCCAAGGAAAAAAGTTTAAGCCAAGAAAATGATTAAATTAAAGGTAAGGTTGCCAAACTCACAGCCAGTCCTCTCTTTGCTGGCCAACAACGGCAGATTTTCTCCAGGCAGCACTGTGCCCATCGGCCCAGGAAAATGGTCCTGGTCGGTCCAACATGGTGACGGCCGATGTCAGGGGTGGATGCGGTAGGGGGTCTGTGGCTCACTTCCGGCTACTGAGACCAAGGAAGAGTCTGGTTGAACTTCTAAGACAAGTTCCCCTCCAAAGACTGGTAAGGGAGAAGTCCCTTTACCACTGCCCTTTCAATTCTTCTCCTGGAAGCTGTGATGTGAAGACAGGTGTCTTGGAGCTTTAGCAGCCACTTTGCAAGCATGAGGGAAGAAAAACCTCAACACATGGGGGTGGCAGAGCACATGGGCTGCGGAGCCAAGAGTTTAATGCCATCCTTTGATTATGAGAATTGATGCTGGGACTGCTGCTTCTGGGCTTCTTCTTAAGTGACTCATAAGTCTTCACATCTGAAGCTCCCATTAGTCAGCTGTCTGTTTACTTGTCACTGAAGTTATTCTAAGAACATTCTTCCCATGAACAACATTCTTGGCATTGCAGTTAAATTGAAGCTCCTTGGGGGGGCAGGCATTTTTTATAGATTTGGTGTGCTGATCTCTCTCCAGTACCTAATATGGTTCAGTGGCACAGTAGATACAAAAATAAATATTTGTTGAATGCATGAATGAATGGCAATGAAAAGCAAAGCAAAACAAACATGTTTTGTGTAGGAATTTAAATAGTAGAAGTGTCCCCACAGGGGAATTGTCTTAAAATTTCTTTAGAATGATCACTCAAAACAAGCAAGCAAGCAAGCAAGCAACTGGCTTACTAATTCAAAATCCATCACCTATCATCATGGTATAAGGCAAGGATGTGCAAGAGAACTGAGTGACCGGTTAATACTGTCCCATCATGCCATGCACTCCATGAGGGCCAGACCACACAGACCGACGGCGCTGCGGGGTTCTTGCGCGTTTCACAAGCGCTGCGGCTGCTCTGAATCACTTCTGTGTTTCAGAAATAAAGCCACGATGAGACCTCTATTCGTGTAGCGTCTGTACGGGCTCAGGGTCCCAGGTCTTACCTCCAGTCATGGAAGAAAAACCAGAGAGTATGTTTAGATGATGTGGGACTGGACTACGTCATCTCACTTAATTTTTAGACAACTAAACACTCTTTTGAGTCCATAGGCCTACACTCCAAAAATATTGTTTTTCCAGAGCAGAGCAGGACGCTGGAAAACCATCTCCTGTGGCGCCTTCTCGGGGCTCCCTGTGGTCCGAAGGAGCATTTCTGGGCTCCGGCGTCTGCTCTCCGGCGTGTCTCAGTGAGCCGGGAGATGCGTCCCCAGTAATTGGAGCTTAATGGCCGTGAAATGACTGATGGACTTCCAATGATGCGCTTTGTAAATAGCACGGGGAAAGTTCAAGGTTACCTCCAGGAAAGCATCCCTCTTGCTGGCATTCTGATGTTTTCTTAAAGTGCTCGGCTGGGTATCGCCCGCTTCCCGGGCCCTGCTCTGTGCCTCGAGGCTGACCTGAACGCCAGGCATCCACGGACGGTGCGGGAGAGTGCCAGCAATGGCCGCAAATTCCTCCCTGCCCCGTACCTATGCCTTTTCTGCAACGTGGCTTCACTGTTCTTCCCATCAAGACATGGAGTCTGTTTCTCCACCGCCCCCTCCTTCATCAGTCCCCCGAGTCTGCGCTGGCTGATGACTCAGCTTGCCCTTTAGAATGTAGCAAAAGTAACGTCATGGGAGTTCCGAGCCGGAGTGCAAAGAGGCTGGAGCCTTGGTTCTTCCATGGAACCCTGAGAGCGGCCACGCAGAGGAGGCGGGACCAGCGTCCGGAGGATGGAGAGCACACGGAAGAGCCGCAGCGCAGCCCCGGGGAATTTGGAGGGAAGCTAGGTCGTCCTCCTCAGACACTACTCTGGGGAGAGTCACTGGCTTCTCATGGGCCTGGTAGTCAGCAAACGCTTGACCACACAGCGCCAGAGTGCTCGGCACCCCGAGGGCCCTCCCGAGAGCTGGGTGCCGCCCGACGTGGCATGGTGTCGAGTCCAGCGTGCTCCGCAGCCGTCGGGCGGACATGGCACGCATGAGGTGGGTCTGACAGGGTCTCCAAGCTCAAGTTCACACACGGGCAAGTGGCTCAGACCCCCGCAGCTCCTTATCTTGCTGTGTTGCCTCCTGCCTCTCGTGTCAGCCCCTTTGCCTCGTGGGGGACTCCCCGTGACCAGGTAATGGAGGGAAAAAGCCTTCGAATCTTGTAAACAGAGAGCTCTGCACGCGACTATGGCACTATCCCGAAGCGGACAGAGCCCGTGTCAGGCAGGAGTCGCCCTGGAGGACAATGAAAGCCATAAAAGGAAGTCCTTGCCTCGCCGTGGCCAGAACCAGGAGCGATGCATCTGCTACCTAAGAGCCTACCAGGGGCCCCATCCGCACTGGCTCATGAACCCCAACTAACGGAGAGTCGGGACTGGAGAGCGAGTCGGCCGGGAACTGAGGACAGGAGGTCAGGGGGGAGGTATGTGGATGGGCCTCTCTGCCCGGGCGCAGCTGTGACGACGCCCGTGTCACATGTGAACTCTCACCAAGGAGCCCCTTCCACACAAGAGGACCTTGGTGATCAGGTGGGTAGAGTGACAAACCTGTGGCTGTCAGCTCGTCTCCTTCCTGATCCTTCTGTCTCTAACCAATGGGCTCATGAACACAGGACGCAGTGGCAGGGACAGAGTTGTGCCCCTTCATCAAAGCCACCCTGGCTGCTGTCGCTGCAGAACGCCCAGCCTGCTGACAGCGCAGACACCACGAGCCTGTGAGGTGACACCTTACCCCTAGAGGGACCAGACAGCCCCTCGGTGGCAAGTCGATGACCAAGAGCCACTTCCACCAGGAGGAAGCAGCGCTGTGTTCTCAATGGAAGAGGAATTCCACTCCACATGGATCTGCCCTTTCTGCCCACAGCATGTCTGCCCTGGCCCACATCGCTGGACTTCTCACGTGCTGACCCAGCGCGCATCACGACTGCTAACCAGGAAAGGAGATTTCGTAGCAAACGACAGAGCAACGGGCTCCTCCTCCAGTGACTCGCTGGCATCCCTACGCCGCGTGCATCAGCTGGCTCCACGGGATGGTGGTGTGGCCTTCTGCAGACTCGGTTTTGGCACCGGGTTGGGGTTGGAGGGGCATGGTGGCAACACTTGGAGGCATGAAGTGTCTGCTCAGAATCAGCGACCGCTACCCGGTCATTTCTTCTGTGCCAGGACTCCAGGCCCCGGGGGGAGGTGCGAGCAGGGCCAGGTCCTCACAGTTTCCCTTACCGACCCACTAGCAACGTGTTTGAGACCCGTCCCCGCAACTCGCTGCTTTTCTGCCCGGCAAGCTCAGTTCCCGAGACAGGAGTGCATCCACCAGGGGACACCGCAGTTGTTCCACGCGCCCGGGGGTGGACTGTCACCTGGACACACCGACCTCCTCAGGCACTGGGCTGGCTGGGATGGTTGACTCTGACGAGGAAGGGCACTTGAACTTGCCACTAGATAAACAATAGCAGCGAGCAGAAGCACATCTGGAATGCGAGAGACCTTCCGGGTCCCCCTTAGAAGTCCTCCATCCTGTAATAAAGTTAATAAAAAATGACAAACCGTAAGACACAACTGAAAGGGTGCAGACATTCTGCAAATTAAGGTTTGGGCCACGTCTGCTTGGCTGAGCCGGGGCCTGAATTCCCCATAATTCCCTTCCCGAGTGACCACAGGCCAGAGCTGAACACCAGAGGACCACACACAAGATCTGGGGGAGGGCAGGAGCCGCCCTCGCTCTGAAGGGGCCGTGGAGGTGACAGAGATGCGAAGGGGCCCCGCAGGCCCCAGGCCATGCGCACTGCCCTCTGTGTGTCCAGCTCCTCCAGGCGCCCGCCCTGCTGCCCACCCTGGTCCTCCCGAGGAGCCCGACCGGGGCCGCGTGCCGGGCGTCCTGTGGGCGCTGCCGCAGCACCGCTCTGGAAGCTGGGCAAGCAGGTCTTCCCGGACCGACTGGTTAGTGCCGCCTCTTGTGACTCCTGGACTGTCGCTGGGAGCTCCCCCAACAGATGGCGAGGCGGACTCCCCAGTGAACCCCGACGGCCCCCCCAGCCTTGTCTCACAGCGACCTGCTCCCCTGGGTGGCGCCTGACTGATGCAGGGGCTCTGCACCCAGGCCTCGGGGTGTGGGGGGTCCGCCCGTGGGGAACAGCACCTGCAACCAGGAGGAGGGAGCCAGGAGGGTGAGGTGGGTCTGGGCACTTACTCCCTGTTTCTCTCCCTGTGCCCCTGAGTCACTCTGGGGAAACTGCGTCAACCAACCAAAGGTGCCAGTGCCCGCCAGTCAGCCCTTTCCGCAGAACCCCCTGCGGTCCGGGTCCTGCAGCACCTCTTGTCCTCGCGCCTCAGGCGCTGAGACAGGCAAAGCCTCAGACGCCCAGCCCGGCGGCTGCACTCCCCCTTCCCCACTGGCTTCCCCCTCACAGGCCACCCCCACACCCTTGTGAATGTTCCCTTCAGGAAGTTCTCCCTCGGTCTGGGTGCGCATAGACATCCATGAAGGCACCGAAGCCACGAAACTCGTAGAAGGAAAGCTGACCCTCATGACCTTGGGTCGGGCAGCGGTCGCCCAAAGATGGTAAAAAAGCATGATTGGACCTCAAAATACAAAACTTCTGTGCTTCCAAAACACCATTAAAAAAGTGAAGACACAGCTCATAGAACAGAAGAAAATACTTGCATATCGTATCTGATATTATGAGGGTCTAGTAGCCAGAATCCTTGAATATTAAAAAACTCTTATTACTCAACAATAGAAAGACAAAAAAACCTATTTAAAAATAGGCAAGAGACTTGAACAGACGTTTCTCTACAGACGTTCTAGGGACGGTCCGCCAGCGTCTGAGAAGATGCTCGATGTCCATGGCTGTCAGGGAAACGCCATCCACACACCCTCACCCCGGAGGAGACAGGGACCCAGGGGCAGGGGAAGGCCAAGTGCACACGAAGGTGCAGAGAAGTCGGAGCGCTGACGCGTTGCTGGGCCACACGGAAAGTGATGCAGCCGCCTTCATAAACAGTCTGGTCGTCCCTCAAAACGTGCGACACAGAGTCACCCCGTGTCCCAGCGATTCTTCTCCCAGGTTGGTACCCGGGGGAATGAGAGCACGGCGCACGCTCGGTCACAGCGCGGACAGCAGAGACAGCCGCCTGCTCACCGCCCGATGAGTGGGAATGCGGCGTGCGACTGACCCACCCAGGGCAGGTGTGCAATAAGAAGGAGAAAAGCACTGACAAACACCACGACGCAGATGAACTTTTAAAACGTCACGCTAAGTGAAGGAGCCGATCCTGAAAGACCCCATGTCCTGCTGTTCCGTTTCTCTGGAATATCCGGGCAGATCAAGGCAGAGAGCGCCTGCCGGGGGCTGGGGGCAGGGCAAGTGGGACGTTACTCTAACGCTTACGGGGTTTCTTTAGGGGTGATAAAAATGCCCTAAAATTGCATGGAAGCGACGGCTGTAGAACTCTGCGAATGTACCAAAACCACTGGATTATACGCATCAGAAGGGTGGATTTTATGAAACATAAATTATATCCCCATAAACCTGCTCTGTCTAGGAAACAAAGTGTACGCCTGCGTGCTGCTGGGGCCCAGCTGCTGAGGGTCAGAGCAACAGTGGTCTCGGTCGGTCTCATTTCAAATCAGGCCTCACCCACGGGGACCCTCCCAACCCCACATCCACCACATGCGGGACCGTCATAAGAGATAAGAGGTATTCCAAAGGGTCAAGTCCACCTTCTCAGACGTGCGATACAAGCGCAGATTGATTTAACACAATTTAAGCGATCTAAAATAATTGTCGACAAGGCCACCCTTCTACGGGCACGTGTGTTGGGCTGAGGGGGCTACAGAAGGGACTGTGCAGTATCACAGGGCCGGGGATGCAGAGCTGGGGGCTTTCGTTTCTTCTCTCAAGCAGAAAAATCAAGCCATGATGCGCAGGCTGAGGCGAGGGTGCAGGAGGGACCCCGGGTGGGCTGTGCCAATGCTTGCCGGGTACCCTACAGGGATCTGCTGGGAGACCCCCCTGCCACTGGCTAAGGGGCTCCCCTGTACTTCACGGTGGGGGCTCTGGGGACTGTGGCAGGAGGCCCAGGTGACAGTGACCTGGGGGTCCCGGGAGACAGCGTGTGGTCTGCTGCTTGCTGCTCACTCGCTGGGTGACCGGGGCAGGTCTCTGGTCCCCTCAGAACCTCAGTGCCCTCCTCTGTCACCGCAGTCAATACAGGCACCCTGGCGAAGCTGCCGAGGGAGACGCGATGAGACGCCCCACATGCAGGGCGCCTGGCACTGTGTGGGAGTCTCGTTTCTAGGCCTCCCCAACACGGACGCTGGGAGACCAGAAACTAGGTCACCGGCTACCGAACTGAACTCACATCAGCATCACCTAGGAATGGGCTTGCATCAGAGGCCCCTGGGGCCACACCCAGGTCAGCGGGCCCGGGACAGGCCGGGACAGGAGCGGGGAGGTGAGGAGGCTGTGAATCTGCAAACTAGCCAACAGGGGAATTCTGGTCCTCAGCTCGCTCCACGGCTGGGATTAGAAGCTGCTGGGCACGAAAGAGGCTCCGGGGCCCGGGCCCCGGCCGGGCGCTGAGGTCACCTCTGCGGAGATCTATTTTGAGAATCCACCTCCGGCCGCCGGCAGAGCCGGGGCAGATTACGAGGACGCCTTCCCTCTCCATCTCTCAGCCTCATAATCTAATTACCCCGAGGACCAGATGTGACAGGCTCCCTCGCAAACCCACTTAACCGTCTCCAAAGGCACCTTGGAGCATCCAGGCCTTCTCTAATTGCCCCTCCCTCTTCTCGCCGTGCACCTCAGCTCCCGGCGCTCTCCCCCATGCCACTTAGCGGTGAAGCACCCTTCTGCCGAAATAATCTGACCATGGGCACTGAACAGCGGCCACAGACCTTCACAATTAAATCCTCGTCCCCAGAGCAAAGGAAACCCACCCCCTTAGCTTCCAAAGGGGTCAGGCTCCTGGGCAGGACAGCACCTCCCTCTGGCAGCCCCACTTCGAGCACTTCCGGTCGTCTGCGTCGCTCGTGGTGTCTTTGAAAATGGGACGGAGGCAAAGGTTTCTTTCCCAGAAAAAAATGCACCTGGGTGCTGATTCCTATCCCATCTCCAGAGTTCAGGGCCCCTTGGAGACCATCCCAGGGACCCCTGACCCTCCCGTGTGCCCTCAGCAGCTGTCACGGCCCGTCTGGGCCCTGCCACCCTCCATGACAGCTCTTCTATCCCCTTCCACACCTTTCCCCATTCCGGAATTTTCTTTCTAGGGCACTCAGTGGGACCTTACTGGCTGTTCCTCCTCACTTTGGTCTTTCCCCTTCACGTCCGCCCACCTGCCCCTGTCAGGAATGCCTCAGTCTGTCTCTGTTCCTGCTGGATCGGACCCACAAGGTGGGTTTTTCTTGACCGCTCTGGACAGCTCAAGGGCTCCCGCCCACTTGCAGGCAAACCAGGCATCCCTGGAACACAGAACTAAGAAATCAGCATCAATGATATCAATCTGGGAAGAGAAAACAGTATTTCAGGCACGGCTGACACAGAGCAAACCGTATAACTCACGGACCTGCCCTCGGTCCCTGTCACCCAGCACACGGAGCAGAGTCCCGGGAATGGACTGGCGAAGCCGCCCTCTCTGGTCTGGTCTGTGGGCCACTCGCACCCCTCCCTGTGATTTCGGATGCAAGGTCCTGAGCACTGGCCCTCCCTGTTCCTGTAGGGAGCCCCACCAGACACATGTACACATCCAAGGAGGAACCACAGAAAAGGGACAGATGCCACTTCCTCCCCCTTCAGTGGTCTCCCCCACAGTCTTGGGCACCTTGCCTCCTCAGCGCCACCTTGGGGCAGGAGGGGGAACAGGCAGGCCTGGCCCCTGCCTCCTGCTGGTAGACACTCTGCAGTGCCAAATATCTGCAGGAGGGGTGGTCCCTGTGGCTGCTCAGTGCGCATCCTGAGTCAGGGATGTGCTCAGGTCTGAGGCGTCCCAGACTGTATGTGCCATTAATTTCTACCTGTCCAGCAAGTTGGACCCTCCTCCTCTTCTGAGGACGGACCTCACCTCCTTCCCGCCCTCCTTTCCTCTGCCGACAGCCACGCTGGTGGGCTTAGCAAGGCGGATCCCCCAAGTCCTGGAAACAGGTTTGGCCAAGGGCAGGTCATGTGACCCAAGTGGCCAATCAGGATTTCTCCTGAGGCCCCGAGCACTGGGCCCTGGAAGACAGCGGAGCCCCGGCTCCCCACCACGAGGTCCAGGCTGGGACTTGCTTCCAGAGAGGATGGAGACCGAGGCCACCCTGAGGAGAGCCGAGGGGGGTCCGAGGAGGGCAGGGAGAAGGGCAGGTCGGGTGGGTATGCCGGCCCCTGTTCAAGCCCCCGGAGGCTGGTTCCTCAAGCCCTTCCTGGACTCTCTGAGCTGCCCAGGCCCCCCTCCAAGATGTGGGGCAGTAATTTGAACAATCTGAGTTGCTCGGATGTGGGGTCCTGACACTTGGAAAGAAACACATGACAAACGCGTGGAGTTAAGCCATCGACAGGGTATGGGAGCTCTTGCCCACCTTGTTCACCCCAACCCGGGACCGGCTGTTGTCCCCGGACGACATGCGGAAGGACGCGGCAGGCGCTTCCATCAGCCCGCCTCGCCCAGACTGTCTCAGGCTGCAGCTCCAGCGTCCAGAACAGCGCCTGGCCCGTGGCGTGGAGCCAGGGTGTCTCTGTCAGTGAGTGAATGTGCAACGGACTCAGATTCTGAGAGAGATGACCTAAAATCACATCGAAGCGGCACCACTTAGAAGCTCAGTTTTCCTTGGGGAAAAAAAGTCACTTTCTGAGGCTCGCTATTAACTACTGGCCAGGGGGGATTTGTTTGCTGAATTAATCGATTAAACATTTTTGCAGTGTTCCTCCAAGAGCCCCTGCTTGTAATCAGTGTCCTGTGCATGGGTGACCTCGCGCCCTTCTGTCCTAAGACTCAGGTAACGTCTCTCCAGTGTGAGGATGCGAACACGTCACCCTCTAGAATCTGTGGATTTCCTTGGTGGCATTCATCTGTTCATCCATTCATTTAGGGGGGAAGCCTCACTGAGCGTGGTCGGCACTCCGCCCCTCCCTCTTCCCAGCGGAGACAGGAAAACTCCTGCAAGTGTGCAGCCAGGGGAATCCCAGGGTGGGCCTCCTGCGCAGGGGACACGTCTCTGAAGATCTCGCCAATTGCCTTCCGGGGAGGATGTGACCTGGTAAGAGGTAACCCCTTTGCTTGCAGACCACAGGCGGGTCTGCCCAGGGGAAGACAGGGGGCCACGCTGATCTCTGCCTGACGGAGGAGGGAGACTCTCATCAGGGCATTGGGTGTGGGATCTACAAAGAGAGGGGGTTTGGGGACTTGGTGGTCCCCAGGGAGCAGGTAGAGAGAACAGAGGAAAGACCCAACTGCTGCACCGTCCAGAAGAGGCCCAGGTGCCAGAAAGTAGCCCTCCCCCTGCCGCTCCAAAGGGCAGGCTCTAAGGAGCCGGGTGGAATGCCTAAGGCGACATGTGTCCTTCGCAGAGGGAGGATTTATTTGGACGCACTCCCGTGTTCAAACGTGGGGACATTACCACTTCAGGAGGTGGTGGGCTCTCCAGGAATGGAGGCCTGGCAGCGGGGAGATGTTCAGTGAGGGGTAATCTGCATCTGACTCACCTGTTTCAAAAAGAGCAAAGCTGACTCGTGGCTCTAAACCATGCTTCCCTCCTCCATCTCCCCTGTGACATCTCCGTTCAAGGCTTTTCTGCAGGGGGCCGATTCTGGGCAACAAGAAGCCACCCCTGATTCTCTGTCCTGGGAGGGACAGGAGGGAACACCCGCACGGTGCCTATGGAAAGAAGGTGACCCTAATGGGCTGACCTGTGTCCCTCTGAAATGTATAAGTTGCAGCCCTAATCCAGGACTTCAGAATGTGGCTGTGTTTGGAGGTGGGGCCTTTAAAGCTGTGGTGTGGGTAAAATGAGGCCGTCAAGGTGGCTGCTGACCCAATCTGACCATTGTCCTTAGAGAAGAAGGGATTGGGACGCAGGAAAGACCATGTGAGGACACAGGGCTGAGACAGCTGTCTGCCAGCCTGGGAGAGAGTCCTCAAAGGACACCAACCATCTGAGACCTTGATCTTGGACTTCTGGCTCTCAGCATTCTGAGAGGTGTATTCTGTTGTTTAAATCTCCCAGCCTTTGGTATTTTGTCACAGCAGCGCCGGCGGATGAATGCAGAGACGGCGCATCTGGGCGGCCTGGGCCTCCAGGCAGGGGAGCCTCAGGCTTGGGGAGAGACAGCGACTTGCCCCGAGGTTTTTACCTGGCTGTGCCTGACTCCAGCACCTGTGCAGTGTCTGCTCCTCCGGACCACCTTCCAGGCAGAACACCACAGCCCTGAGCGGGGTGGCTCAGTGGGCTGAGTGTCATCCCACAAGGCCGAAGGTCACCGGTTCGATTCCCAGTCAGGGCACATACCTGGGTTGCGGGTTTAGTCCCCATTTGGGGAAACCGATCAATATTTCTCTCACATATTGATGTTTCTTTCCCTCTCTTTCTCCCTCTCTTCCCTTCTATCTAAAAAGAAGTAAATTCTTTTTAAAAATGCAGAATAGCATACTTGCCACTATAGGAAATAAGAAGAGCTGAATCCCAACCCCATTATTCTCTCAGCAAGCATTTCTTCCCTAATTAAATACCGCTGTTGCCAGAGAGCTCACTACCTCCCAGGCCATTTCCATGTGTGAACATTTGAGTTTGTAAAGAGAAATATTCCTTAAAAAGAAAACACGGATATTCGACTGTCCATGAATTTCTCACAGTTCTATCTTGGGAGCAGCGTGAGAAGTATCTCCTTGTATCTCCGGGACATCCTTCCGGCTCTGCTAGAGGGTAGCCCCGCCTCCGTGACACCTCCTGGGGACAAAAACTACAATATTGTGACAGCGTCTTCATACCACAATTATTCCCAGTTTCCCCCTCATTACGCTAAAATCAGGGTAACCGAGAGTCGCCTTGTCCAGTTAGCAAAACCATTCTTTAGACGTGGACAAGCACGATTCAAAGTAAGTATGATTTGGCATCTTCCATGATTCAGAGGCCCAGGAAATTATTCACCAACCGTTTGAGCCAGAGACATATTGGAGCGACCTGGAGCCGGGACGTGGCCGCCGGTGCGCGAAGCCACGGAGTCAGCGCTGCCATCTGTTCCCTGGAAATGAGAGCACCTGGGGGCCGGCCGCCCGGAGAAAGCGCCGTGTCTCTGAGCAGAGCCGCGAGACTGGTGCCCACAACCCCCACGGCAGGGGGGCCGGGCCGCCGCTCTCTGTGCGCTGCAGCCCACGGTGGGGACAGGGGAGCTGCCACGTGGCGCTAGAATTCCTGGGGGAGCTGGCTCTGGTCACACGTTGGACAGTGAGGTGGGCCATGTGGCACCCTCCCCGTCTTTCCCGGGCTGTGGCTGCCATCCCCGCAACCCAAGATTCCAGTCCTTTCAAATCAGTGTCAAGGCCACGTCAAGATGCCTGCCAAGGGGAGGAAGGACAGGCGGTGCTCCCTGAGCCAAGTTGGAACCCAAAAAGGCCGGTGACCACAGGGATGATGGAAGAGTCACAGAAGCATTTGAGCGGATTCAGCAGAAAACACCAGAAGGTGCAACCTGGGACCACAGGATTTACTGAGCAGGGTCTGCGGTGCCAAGAGGAAACGTGAGTGACAGCCCCGCGGGCATTTAAGGAGCGTGACGTCAGTGGTGGTTGTGTGCTGCTCGGGCCGTGGGGGACGTGCATGAAAGAACCTGTAAGAGGTGTGTAATTTCCTACTTTTAAGTGCATGCAAATATGCAAAGAGAGCCACTAAAGGGACGTCTAGTCAAGAGTCTCGGAGAACTGGCTTTAATTAAATTACCCCGTTAAGTGTGGCTGAATGGCTTCTTCTAATGCACCTGTACATTCACTATTAAGTACATGAAGACATTTTTCTCTCCTAAGAGCAATAAAAAGGATGAAATACCTTGACACACTTAGAATAAATGAACACAACTTATTTAAGAAGAAAGCAAATGACGAAAACTAAAGAGACACCTCCCCACACTAAAATGTCACAGAAGTGGATGGGCGGGCCATCGGCAGGTCCGGACGCAGAGGGGGTTGTGCTGGGTGCCCGCAGAGGCACGCACCACGCGACACAATCGTCAGCTGTTGTCAAGTCGGCTTGCGCACCCACCACTCCAACCGTCACCCCTGTGAGGGGCCCTAACGCTCATCGGGGAGAAGTAAACCGGGGGCACTCGCCAAGATGCTTTGGAACAGAAGCCCGCATGGTGGGACGCGCCCTCCCGGGTAGAAGCGAGCAGATCTGCTGCCGTCCAGTGGTGCCGTCCATACACGGCATGACTCGCCAGTGTGGTCACACCCCACAGTGCCTGCGAGGCCCCACGGTTGCAAGGCGGTGCCGAACGGGAGGCCAGCAAACGCTTCTGTAAAGGGCCAGGTCGTGAGTGTTTCGACCCTGCAAGCCGACCGACGTCAGCAGCAAGCATCCAGCTCTGTGGCTGCAGTGCAGAGGACAGCACCCAGACGTTGTTTGCGCCCGCCGCGCCTGTGCTCACCAAAGCTGTCAGTCCCACGGCTGCCGTCGGCCACCCTGAGCCTGGAAGCTAAGCGGACTGTCTCGCATCTGGGATGCAGAACAAACAGGTGCAAGAGGCCATGGAGCTGAGAACTTTCCAGACTTCGATCGGTGGGCAACGCTGGTAGGCTGGTGGGGAGAAGCCCACCGATCTGCAGCATCGCCCAGCAAAGACATGGCCCATATCTCCACCGCCGCTGTGCCTGGGCCAGCACGCTGCTCTGGTGGCCTGTCATTTGAAGCCTGGGCCCCAAAAGGAAATGCAAGCTTCCTTTCTCACATTAAGAACCCGGTTTCCATGGCAATGGACCTAGTTTTCTTTGCTAGAAGATAGGATTCCATGTGGAGGAGGGCCCCAGAGGCCTCCCGGAGCCTCAGCTGGCCCCGAGCCATTCTGGGAGCTGAACAACGGACTTGCTCACAGGCCCCAGTCAAGACCAGCTAAGGCCGGACGGAGACACAGGGCCGCCTCACAGAGCCCAGCCCCCGTAACGGACCGCGGACTCCCACGGCCAGTGCCGAGGCTGGGTTAAGCTGCTACATTCGGAGATGTTTTGTTATGTAGCAACAGCGAATGGGACCATTCTGCCTTTGGACGTGTGAAACAAACTTATTCTATAATGTAGACTTTCCGAGGGAAGAACACTTAGAAAATCCACTGTACTTTGGTTTATATATTTAACCTTTGTTCTTCAGGCCTCTTTGCCTCGCTGGGTCCTTCAGTTTTGAAATCTGATTTGGTCGCATGCATTGACTCGCACTACCTACTATGGGGACCCAGGAATGCTTTTGGAAAGCTAGCCCACTAGAACCCATTCTCAAAGCATGGTCGTTGTTGTTTAGGACCATAGTGACTCCGAGTGGCTGGTGACACTGCACTGACCGTCTCAGACTAGTGCAAAACCAATGAAGCAGGCTGGTGTGTAAAGAGCGCGTTCGGACGAGTAAAGGAAAACGGTGTCAAGTGAGCTGTGTGACATAAAGCTCTCCAGTAGTTTGGTGTGAGACACGAGAGGGGACGTTAAGTCCCCATGTGGCGACAAGAAGTGAAGGCGTGGACTGGTCACCAGAACTTGTCCTGCAGCATCCACAGCCATCCCCTGGGCGATCAGCCCTTAGCCGCTTTGCCGTGACAGGCAAACACCGGGAAACAGCCCCATGGCCGCGGACAGGAGAGTGGAGAGGCACAAGTTGGTATGTACACCAGGAACACGCCACTTAGAGTCAGGAGACACGGACTACCGTGTTGTTACACGCAGCGCCATGGATGAATCTTGAACTCCTACACCGAGTAGAGAATGGCAGGTGTGTGCTGCCGTCTCCAAAACTCGCTGCAC
Organism: Micronycteris hirsuta; assembly: GCA_004026765.1. Taxonomy (NCBI): domain Eukaryota; kingdom Metazoa; phylum Chordata; class Mammalia; order Chiroptera; family Phyllostomidae; genus Micronycteris; species Micronycteris hirsuta. Next base: position 63,869 of record PVJI01001868.1, read on the forward strand.
TGGCAGAAGGCAGACCTGCAGCTGGCGGGGAGCTGCGGGAGTGAGGGGAAAGGAGAGGGAGCGATAAGAACTTACTTAGGGAACTTACCTGTGGGGCTTGGGGCGGAGGCAGATGGTGCAGGTGCTGGTGTGGACAGGCAGGGAGGTGTGGGAGCAGAAACATGGGGGATCTCTTTTCTTACAGCTTCTGTTTTTCAAACTAGAAGCAACCCCATCACCTGAGAGGGAGGCTAGGGGAGAGACTATGGGGAGCCAGAGCACAGAAGTAGGCTGCTGTGCAGACAGAGGGACAGGGACCAGAGCAGGGCCAGGGGTGACGATGCAGGGGTTACATGAAAGGCCACACCTCAGAGGTTCACGGGCACCAGAGAGAGGGGTGGCTTGGGGCGTCTCCTGCCACATCGAGCTCCGTGGGTGCAGGCGCAGACGAGGGAAGAGCTCTTGTACAGGCCTGGGGACCGTGAAGCCAGGTGCTCGTTGTGTGAGGGGCTCCGACAACTGGGAGGGGCTGCCCTGGGGAGAAGACAACAGCAGGAGCTATCGGGAAAGAGAACAGGGAAAGCAGAGGCTGTGGAGCCCCCGGGCCTGACTTTGACCTTGACATCTCCACTCACTCACTATGTGACACTGGAGGCTTGACTTAGCTTCCCGGAGCGTCCCTCCTTTCTCTGTGAAATGGGGACGGTACTCCTTCTACCTAGTGATGTGTGGGGTCGGGCTCGAATCCTACACTGAAGCTCGTCAATGGGTGCGCCGCGGAGCGGGCACCTGACACTGGCCCCTTCCGGCTCGTAACCTAGGGAAGCTCTTACCTCACTATTCATGTTGTTCAGGCCAGCCTGAAGAGAGACAAGGAAGAAGGCGACTGTGGACCAGACAGTGTGGGGACAGCAGGCGAGGACGGCACGGAGGCAGAGGCACCTCAGGGTGGGAGGGACAGGGAGTGGGGAGGCTGTGTGCCCGAGAACAAGGAACCCCAAACCATCTGCTCCGTCCGAGAGCAGAGGGCCCAGCTCAGACACAGGTGTCCATCCGGGCCCCTCGGAGTCCCGACGCTGGGACGTTGGGACAGGCCACCACTTTCTGAGCCAACAGGGCTGCCGAGAGGATGAGATGACGAGGGGAGGGCCGTGTGAACACACCCGGAAAGGCGCCCATCACGGACGGGGAGCAGCCAGGAGTCAGACCCCAGTGCGGTCGGTCACCTGGGGGCTCACATCCCCCCACCCCTGCGGATAAAGCCCGGGCCTGGCCTCGGGGACAAGCAGGACGGAGCATAGAAAGAAGCAGGCCTGTGGTTCCTTCTTCGGCAGCTTCAGCCCTCAGCTGCCTCTTGTGCCCGGGTCACGAAGCCTCGTGTGAAGCCGACGCGGAGGGCTGAAAGGGGGGCCTCTCCTCCGGTGTCTCTTTTCTGTTTTCACGCGATCTCATACTTCAACAGAAATCTCGCAGAATAGAAACCGGTAATTCATGCAGATTGATCCAGAATGAGATGGAAACAGGCCGAGCTTTAATTTGTTGAGCTCCCGCGAGAGAGTACAATGGGTGGGAAGGAACTGTGTAAAAATAGGTCCCCTTTCATCTAAAACGAGCCCGAGCGCTTCGCTCTGGGATCCGGCTCATGAGCTTTGCGTGTCCTCCATATGATTTAGAGTACAACTTACAATGTTGTGTTAAGAAAGAATCGCCCATCACGGGCACGCGGGGTCACCTGTGAACTCCCTCCCTCGTAGCCCAGACTCCTCCGTGACCTCTTCTGGGACCATTAAACCCTGGAAGAGAACTTGACCCATGAATGGCATGTAATCAACAAACACACTAAATGCAACGTAACCAAAGCCCCCAGATTTCTGTGCGCAGCCGTGAGTTCATTCAGACGTGGGCAGGGGGGTGAGGCATGTGTGGACTCTGGCCGAGGCCAAGAGGAAAGCATTTCAGGAAGAAAAAGTGCGCCGGCAAACGGCGAGCATGACTACACAGGACGTGTGGCCCACGGCGACCGGATGGGTCATTCTCCTCTTCACACTGGCTCGTCTCATGGGGACACGCACAAGGGGGTGGAACACGTTGAGTTTCTGGGGGAGCCCCTTCTAGAGTCCCCGTCCTCCCAACAGTCCCAGTCTTTCCCCTCAACAATGAACATGAGTTCACTCTCTAAACAACAAAAGAGGGAAGACACCAGAGTGACTTGCATGCAGAATGCCTGGGTGATAAGTTGGGGGTTGCCCAAAATATGGTCCCTGCCTTTGTGACGATTGCAGCTCAAAGAGATGTGTCTGGGGTCCCCAAGACACTTCCCTAGGAGGACTCACGGGACTCGCGGCTGAGGCGCATTATAGCAGACGGATACAGGGAAGATCAGCAAAGGGGGAAGGGATGTGGGAAAAATGCAGAGCAAACCAGGGGCACACTTCCAAGAGCATCTGCCCAGGGGAGACACGTAAGGGGCGCTCACTCCCCCAGTGAGGGGATGTGGCCCCCATGCAATGCTGTCCACCAGGGAAGCTCGTCAGGGACTCGGGGCCCAGGGTGGTCACGGGGCCTGATGCTGCAGCCACCCTGCCTGGCACAGACTGAATTCCGGGCTCCCGGGGGAGGCAGGGGCTCAGTATCCACCACGTTGTTTGTGCAGTCTAGACACCTGCAGCTACTCTCACCTGTTCTGGGAAATCCCCCCCAAAATCCGAGTTCCCATCTGCAGCCAAGGACCAACCTTGCAAGAAAACGATGATAATGTTAAAATGAGGTCTACGTCTGTGTGTTCTTATGATTTTATTTGGGAGAAAAAGACAGACCTGTGGAAGAAATACAAAACAGCACGGCATCGATCAAACCCATAGACTTACACAGACTGAGACGCAAACGCTGGATCTCACACCAGTTTCCCGGGTCAGCTTCTGGCTCGGCTGGCTGGGTGTCGTCCCGAAAACCGAAAGGTCGTTGGCTTGCGTCCGGTCAGGGCACAGGCCTGGGGTGCAGGTCGGGCCTCTGCTCGGGCACATGTGAGAGGCAACCACACATCGATGCTTTTCTCCCTCCCCTTCTCTCTCCCTTCCCCTCTCTCTAAAAATAAATAAATACAATCTTTTTTTTAAAGTTTCCAAAGTTAAATTGTGGTAAAATTTATACAATTCTAAGAATATACTAAGACACGTACCTGTGCCTCTCACTCATAAAAACGTTTTAGCAAATTTCCATGAATTGATAGTTTACAATCTCTTGTCATAACCATAATTAAATTAGAAACCAACTTTATAAGCGCAAAGTACAACAGAACTCCCAAAACTGTGCACTTTGAAATCACAGAGGAAAGAAATTGAAAACAAAAGAGTGTATGTAAGCAAGTTAAGTGTCCAGCAACCCAGAAACAACAGTTAAGGAAATGGAGGAGGTATAGGGAAGTCCGTTGAAAATTCAGGATTCGGAGCCCACCAAAATTTTGTTCTAAAATTCCCTCCCTAGTCGCTCCCATTGGTGAAACAGTATAACTTTTACTTCTACACATACACTCAAAATGCTGTTAAATTTATTAAAATGGCGAGACTCATGCCATAAATAGTGGGCCTGTGCGTACGTGCTGGGAACGCGTAATGGAGATGATAAACTCCCGGAGGGGATGGATTATAACTTATTCACTGTCGTATCCCTATTCCATGTAATAGTGCCTGGCACCTAGGAGAGTGATACATATTTATTGAATATTATACTTGAATATGAAGTAAAATGAATCAGAAGTGAACCCTCCGAGAATTTTGTGGAGTCAGACAGGACTGGATTATAATCCTGGTTCTGGAAGCTTCCGGCTGAAGTCTGGGGAAGCTGAATATCTCTTGGCTGCAGTTTTCGGTGACATAAAACGGAAGTGACAGTAGCGACTCTGCCAGGGTCTTGCAGGACTTAGAAATGAGGGCCGAGGGCCCACTGTTAAATCCTTGAGTCTTAGCCCCACACCCCCTGCTAATGTTCTGTCCTGTGACACAGAGCTGGGACCGCAGGGCACATGGCTGCTTGGCCGCCTGGTTCCACACCAAGCCTTGGCCGCAGGACTGTTGGCTGGAGGAAGGACTTGTCCCCACCTGTGTGCTGGCCATGGGCTTCCTGGCTACTTCCTGGCCCCACAGGTCCGCTCCACCCTGCGCTGGCCCACGCCCTCCCTTGCAAGCAGCTGAATGGGGACCGCAATTTTCCCACACTCGCGAGCCGGCTCCCTTGGGGCCCCTCACACACAGAGTATCAGGCAAGTAGCCCCCTCACGGAGGATGAGTTTCGGCTCCACGACCTCTCCCCAACATGTCCAAATTTTAATATTGGTCATTCTGGGCTTTTCTCTTTGATTCCGGAGCCCTGTGGTTGCTAACTCGGGCACCTTAGGGTGCCCTTCCCATCCTTTTGGTTACGTGATTGACAACACTCCACTCTAAATTCTCTCTGTTCGAATAACTGACGTGTCTCTGTCTCCCGACAGGTCCCCTGATGACAAGGCGCTCGATGTCCAGATGTGACGGCTCACGTCCCCGCTCGCAGAGCACTTAGCACGTCTGGTGGCAGAGGATCCTCAGATGGGCGCAGGAAGAAGTCTCTGCAGGTCGTTCCCTGTTTTCCGATGAAAAGTAAGATCTGCAGAACCAAACCCAAGCATTTCCCGGGATTCGACCTGGCCCCTCGTCAGGTGATACCCTTTCCAAAAGGCACTTGGGGCGGGGGGGTGGTCACCACTCAGCTCACTGCACCAAGCCAAGGGCTGTCTCCACACAGCGTGGCTACAGGCTCCAGCACGGCCCTGGCACCCGGGCACGCGATAAATATTGGTCGAATCTTAATCCATTCACACGTCTCGGCAGCCTTGGCTGGCGTGGGACTCACACACGTGCCATCGCGGCCTGGGCTCCTGGCAAAGGCCAGCCTCCGCGCAGCCTGAGCAAGAAGAAAGGGAGCCAACAGGACAAAGAGGGTGACCGTGGGGTGGAGAGGGAAGTGCAGGGTGAGCAGGGCGGCCCAGATGGCCAGGCGGTGACAGCAGGGCAGGGGGAGGGGACGGCGTGGGCCTCAGAGGGGCGCGCTCAGGACGGATGGCCGCTCCGAGTCACCGCTTCCCTAAGTCCCAGCACATGCTGGGACCATCTTCACGCCTCCAGTCACACAGCAGCTCCAAGAGGACAGAGCTTCGTCCTCCTGAAAAGTGCACCGTTGCACAGAGGGCACACCTTGCAGACCCTCCCCCCACAATCCTCCCAGTGCCTCGTGTTCAAACGATGTGCCAAAGCCGTGTCCTCATTGTTCTGTCTCCTGCCTCTCACACAGAGGTGACGCTGCCATTTCACACTCGCATGTCACACTCCGACCGTGTCCCGGCCACCGGCATCATATGCGTCCTCCAGAGGGGGACTCTGAGGCTGGGAGATGCCAAGTGACTGGTCCGAAGTCACAGTCAGGGCTGGGAGGGGCAGCCAGCCCCACTGCAGCTCTCTGCTCACGGGGTACGCAAAGCTCCATCGTGGGACCCTGTGGCAGCCACACAGTGTTTCCAGCCAGTCCCGTGGCTTGGCCAGGGCTCCTTGCTCCCAGGAGAAGTTCCTTCTCACGTCCCTTAGAAACAGGTGAAGGTATTTCGGGTGCTCGGCAGTCCCAAGGGTATAGAATCTCATTAACTTCGATGTCAGCCATGGGCTCCTGCAGCCTAGGCGAAAGGTATGTAAACTCCTTACGCTGTTTATACTCCAGTATTTTTATTTAAATTATGTGTGATGATGCAACAAATGCGTATATTAAGTTTAAAATGCATTAGCTAAAATTACCCTCATATGCGTCAGTTAAAATGAAACTTGACAGATGAAATCATTTCAAGACGCCGTGATTGAAATCGAAGCTGACAGCTGAGGCTCATTGAATCGCTGGATTCCTCCATCCTGGGGACACACAAAATGCGATAAACAAACCTGCGCCCATCGTGGAGTTGAAGGTCCACACTCTCAGTTCTGGCCCCTTCCTGCCTGTTTGCTGAGCTTCACCTCTGGACCGGGCTCCCACCTTCCCCATGTGGACCTAGCCCCAGACCCCTGACGCCCGGCTCCTCGGAGAGGGGATAATGAAAGTTCTAAAAAAGCCCGAAACTCATGGACACAGTCAGCGAGTTTATTCATAACTAACGCACAGAGGTACACATTTAACAGAACTCAGCCTTCCTATAGAAGGAAAGCCATCTGAATGGAAAGTAATGGGCAGAGCGCTGCGTCTTTAAACAGGCCGAGCGGGGACATGCAGCTAAGTTAGGGAGACCCAGGAGGGTTCAATTGATGCAGAAAGTCTCCTTCCCGCTCCCATCAAGTCCTGCTGGCGGTACAGGCCCCGCACCTGCACCTTGTGGCTCCCCACCCTGGGGAAGTCGCCCGCCTCCTCTGCCAGGGTGACCACCGTCCGGTTTGCCCAGGACTGCCCCCAGGCCAGCGAGGACCCTCTGCAAGTGGTTTCCTTGTTCAAGGTGAGCTGCTGGCCCTCTGAGGGCTGTTTCCAGCCCTGCACCCCACCCCTGTTCAGCCCCTGACCGCCCCCGGTGCCCCTCGTCAACCCAGAACCCAGCAAGCAGGGGCTGGTGGGGGCAGGGCAGGTAAGGGGCCGCAGCCCAGGGCAGGGGCTGTCCTTTCCATGGACGTGGAGGAGGGGGAGAAGCAGGAGCATAAAGAGGTGGGTTGCGCAGCCCCTCTCCTGGGCTGGGCTTCAGTGGCCTGAGCTGCCCTGGGAGTTTCGCCCTCCCGGGGTCCTCCGTCTTCCAGGGGTTCAGGCTCCACCGATTCTGGACCGGCTGCGGGATGGGCCAGTGAGGTTGTTGCAGAGTTTTCAAGCATGAAAAATTGGCTCTTTCTCTGGGTCCCCTCTTCCTGAAGAGTCTCCCATCTCCCTCTCCTTCTCTCCCGCCCTCTGCCTGAAGCCCCGGGAGACCGCAGCCGGCAGAGCCCACCCCAGGCGGCCCTGCTCGCCCTCTCTGCAGCCTCCCCTGCTGGAAGGCCTTTCCTGCCTCCTCAAGAGACGATACTAGAAACAGCACCTCTTTGGCTCAACGAGCCGAGGTGCCGCTTTAGTCATTTCACCCCCGAGAAAACGAAAAACAGGAGCTGGCCAGGTGCCCAGGGACCCAGCCTCAGTGGGGACAACTGGAGAGGTAGCCAGCTACCCCACCCTCACCGCGAAGGTCAAGGCTGGGGGAGCCCAAGGCAGTGCCTCTAGGAGGCGCCTGGGTCAGGGGCGGGAGACTGAGGTGGGGTCCATGTGCAGCCATGTGGCATCTGCCACTGGCTTCCCACCACGAGAGTCGGGCCACCCCACACCATTACAACCATCCGACCAGAGAGAGACGCGGGCGGTAGAGGGGCGAACCTAGATGCCTGAACAGAGCTCCCTTTCTGGACAGTGGGGCTGGCCGCTGCCCGCCAGCCTCTGAGCCCCAGGCCGTGTCTCCTAGATGCCAGCTTGTCACCTCCTCTTGAGGCTGGAGTGTGGGGGGACATCTAAGGGGCTGCTGGGGCCTGAATTGGTGACACCACCCTCCTGTGGCCCCAGCCGCAGAATGGGGTGCCCAGTGGAACGAGAGGGGTCAAGGGCCCTCCACAGGCGCGGCCTGAGGGTCAGGACACTGATTCCTCCCTGGGCGGCACGTGACTGTAAAAGAGGCTCTTGCCCTTGGACCTCTTGGCTAATGGGAACAGCCGGAGCACTCCTGGGGCGGGGGTGGGGGGGTAGGGGGGCGGAGGGAGGGACCGGCACTGGCTGTGCCTGCCGCTCCCCCGAGAACCCGCACAACACATGTGGTCACTTGCAAAGCCTGGGGAGGGCCACCTCCTGTCCCCAAAGTGCCGCCTGCATGCCAGACCACTAGCATGCACAAGCCAAGGCCCTCGGGTGTCCTTGCGGGCGTCAAGCCACTCTCCTAAGGCCGAGCGTGTGACGAACTGCACTCAATCGAGCCCAAACAGTGACTCTTCTCTTCGCCCGGGAGCGGGAAACGTCCCTTCTCAAACCCAGGGCTTCTCTGGGCAGCGTCCACGGTGACACATCCATGCACTTCTGTCTCACGCTCCCTTACAATAAGGACACGTGAGTCCCATCTTGAGAAGGAGGAAAAGGTCAGTTGGAATGTGTTCAAAGCAACCTGGTTACCGCCAGAGAAGGGACTGAGGCCCGGGTGTGCTCCACCAGCTGGCTTTGGTTCCTAGACACTGGGAGCCGTGTGAGCTTGCTTCCAGCCCGACTCCTCCTGACCCCTGGAGCCCCGGCTTCCTCCACTGCTTTCATGCTGCCGCCTGAACTTGCAAAACAAGGAGCAGGGGGCAGCTTCTGAGACTTTCACAGACACCCCCTCCTGTGGGGGCGGGAGTGGAGGGGAGCTGCTAACTGGAAGGTTAGAGTCGGCCTGGACGCTGCTCGAAACAGCCAACAGTGCGACTTCTCTTGAGAGCGGGTGACGGCAGTGTCCCCTGAGAACTTAGAAACGCCGGGGCGGGAACACACCTCTGCACCTGCGTCCCGTAGAGCGAGCAACCCTGAGAGCAGCGGAGCTGGTTCCTGCGCTCCGGCCGCAGGTACCGCCCCTCTCTGAGACCCCTGGCGGTGCGGAGGTGCTGCGGTCAGAAGCTCCTCGCTGCACACGGTCCTCTCTGGGCCACAAGGCCAGGCCCTCCGCTCCAGCTGCCACAAGCCGCCCCACCCACCGTCACCACTGCTGAGAAGTCACTGCAGTGCCTCGCCCGGCAAAGCAGTCACTTCCAGCCGACAGTACAAGGGCCAGCTCTGCAGTCAGGCCTTTCTTTCATCCTCCCAAGAGGCCACGAGGAGCAGCACCTCTGGCTCCAAGAGCCGAGGTGCAGAGGGAGAGTTTCTGCCTCCCGGGGAGCTCCCGACATGCAGGCTGTGATAGAGCCGAGTCTCCGAATCACCTCCCGTCTTCTGCAGACGTCATTGCCTCATGAGTGTGGACTTGCATGGTGATCGATGTCCTCAGACATCCAAGTCTGGAACCTTACGTTCCCGGAGCCGTGCCCCACCCCCACCCCGGCCGCAGTCCCTGCTGTAGGTGACGTGTCGCGGCTCAGAGACAGCTCACGGAAAAGGCGGTGTGTGGTGGGAGGTTGACGTCACCGGCGACCTGGCATGGCCCCCTGACGTCTCTGCCAGGGCCATTCAGCTGCTGTCTTGCCAGGGCCGGTGGGCCCAGGGGCCCCTGTGAGTCCCAGGCTCAGAGGGAGAGGGACTTCTGTGACTGTCGTCCCCTCCCTTCTCCATGACATCTGCGCATCTCCATTCCCCACCGAGGGAGTCTTCAGGATGTGAAAGATACAGGCAAAAAATGGCACCTCTCCAGAACGTCCCTTGCTGGGGACAAGGTCTGAGGGCGGGTGGGTTAGAGCTCTCTGCATCCCAGCCGGGGGCTTTCCCAGCAGGAAGGGATGACATGGGCCAGCGCCCACAGCACGTGGCTCCTTGGTGAGGCTCAGCCGGCCTCTGCCCCGGCCTGTGCTCACCACCGTTCTCAGGAGCAGCGGCGCTTCCAAGACAGGAACCCACCCTGACGTGGCTCCGGCGGGACAGAGCAGCCAGACGGTGCCCCGCGGAGTCCAGAGGCCTGTGTGGAGCTCGCCCTCGAGGTCCCTTCCAAAGGCGCATGAACACCTGCCCGGGAGGCCAAGGGGCCTGAGAACGAGGATTTTACGAGCATGTCTTTCTGCACGATCCGCCGTGAGCCTTTGGGGTGGGTGGTGGGGAAGGGGCATGACGCCTTAAAAGACAAACCAACCCCTGTCAGACCCTCCCCCATCTTCTCTCATGATGGAGGCTGTCTAGCTTCTGTAAACGAGAGCTGTTAGTTTTGGGAACCAGGTGTTTTCATCTCAACCGAAACAACCAGACTCCCTACGGCCAGACAAACCGCGTCACAGGATTGCGACAGTCAGAATTCTGCATCGAAGGAACGGAGGGGCTCGTGCTAACGGGACAGAAGGCCTGTGTCCTGAGTTCTGTGTCCCTGGCTGTGATGAAAAGCTCTAAAAATGAGGGAGAATCAAGTCACGGAAGAACTGTTTTAGCAGGTGAACCTGCCGGTCTGACCGGTCCCTTTCCCCGGGACAGTGGGACAAAGTGTGACCCGTGACTTCTTTCAAAGACCCCAGACGGCTTAAGGTGTATTTTGTAATTTAGAGAGCGGGAACCAATGTTGCCTGGAAGTCAGGGACAACGCAAAGAAGCCAGAGGCAGAATCTGTGTGCATCAGTGACTTGAGTTTAAATTTTTTTATGGTAGGAAAACGGGGAGCAAAACGGTCTACATCACCCCGGTGGGTCCCGGTGCGCTGCCCGGGTGTCGGGGAGGAGCGCACCCTCCGTAACGCCGACGGCGGATGGCACCACACTGAAGCGAGTCAGTGTTTCCTTCAGGCGTCCGCGGTGGTGGCCCCCGACACCGGCCGCAGGCTGTGGGCCCCCTGTGGACTGCAAGCGCATGGCCGCTCTAGCAACAAAGGCAGGTCACAGAGCCACCGTTCCCAGTGTCCTCGCTGCTTCACGAGTGACCAGTGGAGCATGGGCCACCATCTGGGAGAAGAGTCACCGTCACAGCAGCTTATTCTTGGGACGTCACTGCCCCCGTTCACCTGTCCAATCTCCAGTAAAGCTTGCGGGCAAGGGGGCAGGACTTGAGGGCGAGCCCTGTCTCAGAGCTTCTCAGTTCAAGTCACGCCCCTCCCAGGAAGATGAGGCAGGGTCCTGGGAGGGGCGGGACCCCCCCACCCAGGGAGCATGGGGACAGTGTTCCATGGGACCTTAGAGAGACTGGCATGAGTCCTGTAAGAAGTCAGGCTGGGACATCTTTGTGGCTGAAATGCCACTGTTTAAAAGGCTCTGGACTGAGGGTCAGTGGGCCGTGGAGAGCTGTGAGGGTCGGTGGGCCATTAGAGCTGCGGAGGCCCAGCTCTAAGCACTCCCCTAGTATACCTGGCCAGGGTCACTGTGACAGCCGGCGACCGCCGAGTCCAGCTCTGGCGCCTGTCTGGTTGGAGCTTCGGAAAGCTGGAGCCTGGAACGTCTCCAGGCCCCTTCTCTCCAGGCTCCAGTGGGGACAATTGGTCTCTTGGTTGCTTGCTCAGGAATCTAGTTCAAACCCGGGGAGGAGTGGTGGGTGGTGACCAGGCATGAATCGTGTGACCTGGTTCCAGGGGGCACTGCAGCCAAAGCCCACGTCGGGTCCCTTTCCCAGCGCAGGTCAGCTGCATGGACTTAAGTCCCCCGCGTGGGTGCAGCCTCCCTGCCTCCCCCCACCCGCCTGCAGCCTGAACACCGAGCCCATGTTTGGGGGGAGGGGGAGCTGCGCTCCTGGGGCAGGCCCCACTCCCCAGAACCTCTCTGCTGTAAGCATGGCCAGGCTCCCAACAGTTTCACTCTGCTGTTCACAGGTTTTCAGCCCAAACCCCAGCCTTCCATATGACCCTAGGACCTAGCTGATGTCACCTGGGAAAACTGCTCATGCCCCCAAGCCCTCTAACTTCCCAAGCTGTCATGGCAGCTCTGTGTCCCAGAGGACCCCCAGCCTGGCCAACACATGCTCAGCCCATGCCCAGAACAGACGATTGCCAGCAGCCAAATGCGGCTGGCTGTGGGCGGCTCACCCTGATGCCCCGCTCCCCACCCCGGAATTTCAGTTTATCTAATCATCCTTGCATCCATGTTCTCTGACTCCTGGAAAAGTATGATTTTTTAAAAATCTAGCCCTGGCTGGTGTGGCTCAGTGGATTGAGCACCAGCCTGCAAACCAAAGGGTTGCAGGTTCAATTCCCAGTCAGGGCACATGCCTGGGTTGTGGGCCAGGTCCCCAGTAGGGGGCACTCGAGAGGCAACCACACATTGATGTTTTTCTCCCTCTCTTTCTGCCCCTTCCCCTCTCTAAAAATAAAATAAATAAAATCGTTTTTAAAAAAAGACAAGCAATTGTCACTTTAAAAAAATCTAGCTCTTTCTAGTTTCAGCAAAATCTATGACCTACGTGTTCTATCTAAAGCTCAGTAGTTACTTTTTAAAAACTAAAAACAAAAAAGACATTTTTCAGCAGTGTGTGGTTTGCTGGATCCTGGAAGGGGAGCTTGCTTTCCTGGATGCTCTTTCTGGAATTCCTCCCCGTTAGTGTCCCCGTCACCTGGCCTCTGTCACACAGCCCAGCCCCGTGTGGTCCGGCAGGAACATAAGCAGTTCTCTCCAGCCCTAAATGGGGACATACAGACGGGTCTCTGATTAGAGACCATCTCTCCCCCTGGCGGTCCCCACGGAGCTCCAGGCGCTGTCCTGGAGGTGTCACTGTGTACTGTGGTTTCCGCAGTCCTACTGCGTGAGCTCGTTCCCAGGGCCCGAGGTCCCGGACTCACGGGCCTGCCATCAAACTCAACGGAAACCGCAGGAGCAGTGGCTGCTCATTTCGCTTAAAGAAATGTCATCGGTCCGTTAAGTTGCAATTTGACAAACTAAATTCGGGTTCGCTGGTCTGTCCTAGGCCGCATGGCATTTGGTGTGATTGACGGCCCTGTGAGGACCATGGTCCCAAAGACCTGGGGGCTGGGGGTTACCCTGTACGTCATTAATCACATGACCCTGGTTTAAGTGGGGGGCACTTAATGTTTTCATCACTGTTATTCCAGAACTAGGGGGTGAGGGGGACTGGACAGGCCAGCCCCGCCTGCTTTCCACGGAGAGGCAGGCACTTCCGACAAGAGTCGCAGGCTCCCCGGCATTTTCACTTGTTTGCTTTTCCTTTTCTCCTGAGCCCCAAAGCTTCCGTCCCTTGAAGATTTCTAAGCCCATGGAGTCATTCATTCCTGACCGTTTTATTTAAAAATTCCATTTCCTACCAGGGAAATTAAATTTTAATTAGGAGTTCAATCATACACCTTGTCTTGAACACCAAATATTCAATTATTCAGAGTTTATTTTGTTCTAGGAGGCTTGGAAGCCATAAACCAACGATTTTTTTTTCTCAGTAAACAGTTAAACTCTAAGATTTGTGAAACATTCAACTCGGCCAAGACACAAACATATTTTAAATAGGAGGTTCTAAAATAAGCATCTGACAAATTTAACCGTGGAAATTTCACATCTCCAATTAAGTATCATAATTGATTGTTGAGAAGGCATCTTTCCAAACAATTACTTGCAAAACTCTGCAAACGCTGAGCACTAATTTTAACCCAATTATCTCTGCATACACTTGAACAACTCAAAGTCCAAAATCAGTTCTTCAGTAAAACCTGTTCTTTCCCTACCCACTGGTCTGGTTGAATCAGGATCATTTTCCCCTGTGATTTCAGAACCTCTGCATTTTTAAAGCCACCCCACTCAGAAACATAGTTTTTATGGAAGCTCTTGTTTGTGTCTGTTTTGAGGAAAATATACCGGAGTTTATCCGTTGGAAGTCTAGGCACCATCTCGGCAGAGTCACTTCCCAGTGTGCTCCTGGGAAGGGAAACTGAGGCAGCACCCACTTCCTCGTCTCTAAGGCGGGTGTGTGCCAGGGGCGAGCGTGAGCAGCGTCCTCCACACCCCGTCGTGGCTCTTGCCAAGGAGCTGTGGAGGTTGGGGTGGCCTCCCTGGGGACCCACATTCTGGGCGGAGTATGCAGTGGCGAGACTTAGGCTTGGTCCCTCTCCAGTTTGTTCTGTAGTTGTTCTGGTGATTCTGTAAGTCTATGATTCCCTGAATTAGATCATGTCTGCTTGAAGCGCCTACAGTGATTTTCTGTTTTCCTGAATTATATGGTATTTGACACCAGCAGGGAGGCGGCCCGGCTACTCTGGTTGTGCCACAGAGATGACAGAATGAAAGTGACAGGCTCAGAACCCCGTGTTCAGGGCACCCAGGAGCTTGTCAGAGACCGAAGGGCGTCCAGAATCTAAAACATCCCCGGAAGGATGTCTCATGTCTCGTGGCTGCAGGGCCGGTGTGTTATGACATCAAACCCAAATTCTGATCCTTCAAGAGCTGAAATGATTACAAGGCCAGCTTCCCAGCCACACCAGGGCTCGTGTGTGAGGGTCACATCCCCGTTCCAGTTTTCAGGAAATTATTTGCAAATCAACCATAAGCCTCCAAATCCCACTGAGGAACATTCTTGCTAGCGTAGCGCCCCCGCCCCCGCCCGTCTGAAGGCTCAGACCACCCCTTCCCTAGAGCTCCTGTCCCAACGTCACTGGGGGGTCACCTGGCAGAGGGCTCTGCACCGCCACAAAGCCCACCTCTACCCGCCCCCACTCCTTCCAGAACAGTAAGGGCGGTCAGACCCAAACGCACCAGGGGACAGAGGCTGAAAATAAGACGCAGCGGCTCACACCCCGTGGGAATGGCCACTGGTTGTCGTAGCAGCCACAGCCGAGGCCTGCGTGTGGAAACAGTTTGAAAGGGTGTCAGACTAGGGAAGAGAAAACGGAAAACTGCGCTCGTCCAAAATGGTCAGAACTAGGACGTGGCAGGAAGGCTCAGACTGCACGTGTAACCTAAGCAGCTAGGAGGGAGCCAGTGGTTGGCTTACGCCCGGATCTCCGTCCACGGGTGCAGACATGACGGGCAATGGGGTGCTGGGACGCAGCACAGGAGCCAGGGGCTGGCTCAGGTGCCACCTACACGCTGTGCTAGGTGGGGGGAGCCAGACGCACGAAACGGCAGGTGGTGTGACCCCGCCGCTGTGAAGTGTCCGTCCCAGGTGCATCAGCGCAGAAGGCAGGTGAGCGGTGGCCGGGCCGACGGGAGAGAGCGCCGGTCAGGGCGACGGACGTGTTCGGAAAGTCGCTCGTGGGGACTTTTGCACTACTTTATGTCAGAAGTCATTGATGTGTGCACTTACGGTGGGTATACTCTGCCTCAACAAAGTTATCTTTAAAAAGTCAACTGAAGTATTTTAAGGATTCAGATTCTCATAATTTATGTAAATTGTTGGCAAATGAAATTATCTTTAGATTAACAAGAAGCAACATCTTCTGACTGATAGGTGTTAAGTATAACACACGCAGATGTTTGTTCTGCTTGTACGTTCTTCCTGAGCGGATACGGTTTCATTGGTCCAAGGAGCTAACACGTTGCAGATGCTGAGAAATGGAAATCTGCGTCTAACCAAGCAGAATCCCTAGGACGGCCTTGTACTTCGACATTATATTTTGTCGTTTGTCGGCTCGAAGGCGACTCTGAAACCCTGAGAGAACGTCCAACCTTGGGCCCACGTTGAAGATGTTCCCTGGAGCCCTGGGTGGTTCTGAGCAGCACAGAGTCGGGGGGCAGGCGACTGAGCACAATCTGAAGCTCATGATTTTGCTTCTCATCTTTAACTGCTACAGAGTGGCCGCAGTTCTGATGCTGCCGCCATGTCCGTTTCTGCGCTGAGACACTGAGAAGGGGTGTGTGTGGCTGGGGCAGCCATGTTGCACGCCCGCCAGCACGGACCGCAGCTAAATGCTCGTGTGGGACAGCTCCCGGTCACCCGCCCCTGGTCTGCTCCGTGACATAGTGAACATCTTTGGTGTAAAGTAACGAATGCAATCAGTATTCCAGGTGAGACTATACTCGGGAGGAATGGTTTCAGAGAAATGCAGCTACACGTGTGCTTCTGTTTTTCAAGGGAAGGGGTATTTCTGGTCTCCAGACCCCTGCACGCTCCTCAACATCCTTGACCCGTCCATGGGATGTCCACCCGAGAGTCCTCCGTGAACCCCCAGCAGAGGAAACCCAAGGCGTGCAGGACAAATTAACCCTTGGTGCAGCTCTGCACAGCATCGGGCCCCCCGAACGAGACCAGATTTTCTCTGCGATCAGGAATAATCTTTGATGCTTTAAAGATTAACGTTGACTAAAAGTGGGGAGACAGTGGGAAGAAACCTCGGAGGGAACAGCGGAAGGCCGTGTGTGAGCACTCCCTGCTGAGTGTGAATCTGGCTTCACGGGAGCCATTGGACATCTCAAATTTGCACATAATTCTTGCAAACCACAGCTGAACCCTCTACTCTCCCCCGCCCCCCAAAAAGTCCACTCTGGCTCCGTTTCACATCCATTTCACCATTTCTGACCTATAAATGTGTTCTTCGAGTGGGCTGTACCAACTCACCTGTTTTCTCATTATTTAGTTAAGAAAAATAAGCAATGTGTATCTTTCTATCTGTGTGACAGCCATGGTTTATTTACTTCTTTGGAAAATCCTTTTAGAGCTTTTCTGCCATGCAGGTATGCGGACCTCGGAGAGCCCACACTACGGCGAAGGCTACATTTCTGCTCCGCGGGGATCGGCCTGTCTGGTTTGTAGCTGTTGCTGGTGTAACTGGCTCCCCGTCAGGAAAACACGAAGCTGAAATAATGGAGACCAAGCAGGAAGAAAGGTAGAGAAACAAAGTTACTGATACCCTCAGAGACACGGCATTCATGACATGGACCGGGATGCTCTTTTTCAGTAGGAAAGTAAATTAGAACAGAACCCTCCTGGGATTTGAAAAGGTACGCAGACATGCAAAATTCGACAGAATGGCCATGAAATAACTTTTGAGGAAATCTTCTGGGAGTAAGCGAAAAACAAAGATGAATAATAGATGAAAGAAAAGAATATTAAAGACCATCCTAGGAAATGCAAGATGTGAAGACCAGGAGTTCTACAACGGAAAACCAGAAGAGTCATTTGAAGTAAGTGAAGAGTTTTCCCAGAAGTAAAGGACGCGACTTCCTAGACCGAAAGTGCCGCCGCCCCTGCACTCTGCCCCTCCCCGTCAGCACGAAGTTACAGAGCACCAGGGTGGAAAGACGACTGAGTGCTGCCGGAGGGAAAAGAAACTCAACGCACACAGGGTCAGCTGCCAGAATGTCCTTTCGCTTCCCGGCAGACACCCTAGAAGAGGGAATTGGAAGAATGTGAATAAAAATCACTTCCTAACCAATTCTATTGCCGCTCAAATTATTATTAGCCAAATATAACAGTAAAACAGGCACTTTTATACAGAAAAGCTCTCCGAGAATCTACATTCCAGGCAACCATTCTGCAGAAAGCTCCTACAGGACCCGTCCCCGCAGAGCCACGAGGCGTGCACGGTGAGGGGGGACCAGGGCAGAGGAAACCAGGTGGACCTGGGGAGCGAGTGGGGGAGGAGCCGGCGCCACTGCCTGTGCCAAGCCATCGGTCAGGGTGGAAGGACGGTGACTCAGGACCGTGCTGAGAGCTGCCGTCACTGTTAGAGCCTTTTGTCGGAAGGGGTGTTTGTTCATCATTGTCATGTGATTGTAGTTTTGCTGGGTATGGAACTCCACGTGAGGAATCATTTTCCTTCACAGGCTTATGACAAAGTACAGAGCAAGCAGAGCTCAAATTTAAATGTTACGGATGCTGCTCTACACTTATATCCTGACTCTCTTCTCTTTCTTTCCAAACTGAAGCTAGTAGCTGGCTCGCCCCGTGCTTCGTAGTCTCAAACCACTTGTGCGAACAGCTTCATTGTGAAAGTTACTTTTAAAAAACAGTCTCACTCATTGTGAGGTGGACCATGTGGTCTCTGGTTGCTGTTAAATTTTAATGAAGAAAAAATTAGAGAAAATTAGGGCTTATGATGAGGCCAAAAGCTAGTGCATGAGATCTGCAATGCAATGATTGCCAAAAAAAAAATTTAAAAAAAAATGGTACCTAGGAAGACGCCTGAACCCCTGAAGCAGTCAGACACCCCAAACAGTTTGGTAGACTTGATTCTGTCTGCAGACTGGACCTGCCCGCCCCTTCTCTCCTTTGATATGATCACGGGGATGAGGATCTGAAGAAGCCACCTACTCTCCTCTCGCACTTGGCCGGGCTCCTCGGCCTAGTTATATAAGGTTATTTAAGGTTCCTGTGCCCATGTCCTCCTGTGACAATTAGGGACAACAGCACCGACCTCAGAGTGGTGACAATTCAATGACAGGGTGTCTGTCACTCACTAAGAACAGTGCCCAGCACGTAGTAGGCACCAGAGAAGTGTTTGCTATGTAGGCGGTTCAGGAGCAGTGGAAGTGAGAGAGGAAAACTTACTTCCTATAGAGTATGATTCCCCAAGCATCTGTTTCCTCTTCCGGGAGGAAGTCACACTTCCTTCCTTTACGTACGCATTTAAGCCCACAGACGCCGCAGTGCCTGCTGTGCGGCAGGTGGTCTAAGGCCAAGCAGGTGGGGCACAGCAGTGGTGGAACAAGTCAGGCTCTGCTCTCCGAGCGGGGAGGGGGGGGGGTGCGCGAGTAGTTGTCCAAGTCTTCGCTGAATGTCCCCTTACAAGCCCTCGCAAACTCCGTGAAAGAAAAGCTCAGAGCATCGTGAGAGTACAAGAGGGGAAAACTGATCCAGGAGGCCCTTGCAGACCGGAGGATGAGTAGGAGCTGCCTGCACCCCAGGGGGCTCTGCATGCTGACCGAGGAGCAGGGGCCAGGTCCCAAGTCAGGACGCGCATGACCTGAAGGGGCCGGAAAGAGGAGACTGGTTGGAGAGCCAGGGGCCAGGCCCTGCAAGGCCTTGTGGTCACAGCAGAGAATTCGGGCACTGGCCCTCCTCCGCCCAGGACCCATTCATGGGTTCCCGCTGAACAAGGCGGTGGATGTGTCTCCGCCCAGAGGAGGCAGCTCATGTACTGTCACTGACTGGTCTGAGGGCTCCTCTCTGACTTGGAGAAGACAGTCGTCCTGGTTCCCTTCCGAGACTTGAGACATCCCTGATCGTGGGACCTGAGTTTGACAAGTGCCTCGGCATGTGGACCGCACAGAGGGGTTTGTGTGCCTGACGCTGTTCCAGTGGGTCTGGGTCACGTAGGGGCCATGGGGGTGACGGGCACAGGGCGGGCCCTGGGACTACTCCTCTCCACTGCTGGTCTGTGTCTGTGCTGGGTGCCCAGCCTGCAGGATGCCGGGCAGACAGTGAACCCTGTGCTGAGCTGCTGAGAGTGGGCACCAGGCTGATCAGGGAGGCGAGAGCTGCCCAGGCAAAGGGGCAACACACGCCAGGGCGGGGCTGTGCGGCCCCAGTCCCCTGCCGGGCTCCGCGGGCTCCACTCCTGCTCAGCCTTCCCTGTCGGGACTTGAAGAGGAGGTGACTAGTGAGTTGCCATTGCCATTACAGCAATGAAGCTGGCCTAGGGGAATACAGACCCAACAGCGAGAGGTGCGGAGGAGTGCTTATCTCGTTGTATTTTAATTATTATTAAATACTCGGTAATTGGGCTGGGCCCTGGGGGTGCAATCTGCCAGCAATTAGACCCAGACAGGTCTTGGCGGAGACTTGCTTGGGAAGTGGCACTTCCAGACGGAGAGCTCGCAGGTGCGGGCAGGGACACAGAGAGGGCCTGCCCCGCCGCCCCCTCCCCTCTGGGCCTTGGTCTCCAAGGGTTGAATCGCTCTCACCTCCTCCACAAGACTGGCCCAGGGCTCCTGACAACCAGTGCGGGGACCTCTCAGAGTGGCGAGGTCAGTCAGCATCCTGTCCACCAACAGCAGGGTGACTTCCCTCTGGGGTGGCCACCTGTCCCCATCTGCCTCGGGGGGCGAGTCCGAGAATGAGGGACATTCTGTGTTAAAACAGGAAAGCTCTGGGCAAACTGGCATGACTTTAGCTGTGGCAGCCAACTCTTGCCCTTCCACATCCGTGGTGGGAGACCCGGCTGACCCCGTCAGAGGGCCGCAAAGCATGCTGCCCTTCCGTGGGCTGGAGCGGCCCGGCTTGCCTCCCCGCCTCCACTCCTGGCGGACACCTCCCATCACCCTCGGTGGGCGCCTCCCAGCAGATCCCAGACCTACCGGTCAGCCAGGGCTCCAGCCAGAGACAGACAGACTCTCCAGAGGGCATCCTCGGAGCAGGTGTCCTGAAAGAACAGGTAACATAGGTGAGGACAGAGCTGGGGAAGCAGGAAGCGACCGTGAGGCCCCCAGGTCGAGGAGCCGTGCGAAGCTCTCTCTACTCTGCAACCTGGAAAGGTCTGGGGCCCAGACAGACACGGACCGCTGCTACTCCACGGCAAGGGAGGGAGGGGTCAAGGTCAGCGCATACCCCAACATCCCTCTTCCCGCCCTCCCATCGACCAACTCCAGTGAGAGGCCGGACGGAGCCCAGAGGATGCAGCCCAAAGGAGCAGCCCCCAGGGCCGGGAGCGGGACGAGGAGGCAGGGACAAGACTGGAGGACGGCCGGCCCGCACACATCTGTGGGAGGTTGTCCCAGACTGAGCTGTGGAGCTTGAGTTCGCGAGCCCTGCATCCAAACCAGATGCTTCCTCCCAAGCCTCGAAGTCTCCAAGTGGGCGCGGCCTCCACGTCTCGCAGACCTTGGGGGATGCCTTGCCTCACCGGCAGCCTGGTCTCTGCGTCCTTGACGATCATGCAGAATAGCGGCACCCGCTGCATGAGGGCTCGGAGGGCCAGAGGAGGACACGGGCACAGCAGGGCGAGGTGAGGGGCTGCCACCCGGTTGGGGAATGAGGTGGGAGGGGCCACACAAGCACAGGGATGGCTTTGTGCTCATCACACTGACTTGAACCCTCCTGTCTGTCTGTGAAGTGACCCCACAGCACTCGTGGGAAAGGTCACTGGCTTTGACTTGGCCCCTGCGGGTTCCTGTGGGATCTTAGACCAAAGTTAAGCAGTTTGACTCAGTTTCCCCTTTGGTAATGAGGATCAGAAGGCGCCAGCCAGGCAGATCCATTGTGAGGGTTAAAGCAGCACTCGGCATGTGCCCGGCTGTCACCACCTTAGTCGCCATGGCCAGCAGGAGGCTTCAGTGAGACACCGCCTGTCAATCACACAGCCAACGCCCCCAAACCATGAGCCCCATGGACAGGAGCCACCTGTGACAGTCAACTTTGCCACAGCCCCATTTCCTCAACCAGACCCTAGTCTGGGTGTAGCTGGGAGGACGGTTTGCAGGTATGACTGGAGGCCGTGACCAGCCAACTTCAGGTGAGGAAGGTCGTCCACGGAAACCCACGGTCACCCGGACTCAGTCCACTGAAGCGCTGAGCAGAGGCGTCCCTGACGGAGAGAGAACCCTCCCTGTGGACAGCACACCCAAGAGCCAGGTCTGCCCTTCCTAGGGGTTTTCCCTTAGAGTCCCGGACAGGCCGAGCCGGGGCCCTTGATTGTGCAAGCCAACTTCTTGCAATAGGTCACTTAATGCCTTCTCCTCCTGGTCCTGCCTCCCTGGTGGACCGCTGGCTGGTGAGGCATCGGAGCCTCCGAGCGCCCAAGGGACTTGCCTGCGACTGCTCAGCAGGATCTGGAGACCCAGGATTGTTTGGGCCCCGGGCCCACCTGACCCCGAGCCCCGTGCGGCCCCTGGAATGAGTGGCCTGGCGTGGGCCCTGGCCTCCAGGACTCGGGGATAAACGGGCACTGATGCATCCCCATGGGGCCCTGGACTTTGCACCTGGTGACTTCGCACCTGGCTCCTCCTTGGTGCTCAGCACTGTGACCCACACCCCTGGCAGGTGGTTGACATCAGTCACAAGAATGAAAGGCAGAGTGGCAGGTCCGGGTGGAAGGGGACAGGACTGCACAGGGGGTGCCCAGGCCCTGCACCCCTCAGAGAGTCCCTCAGGGAAAGCCCCTCCCCCCAGCCTGTTAACACTTTT
Organism: Micronycteris hirsuta; assembly: GCA_004026765.1. Taxonomy (NCBI): domain Eukaryota; kingdom Metazoa; phylum Chordata; class Mammalia; order Chiroptera; family Phyllostomidae; genus Micronycteris; species Micronycteris hirsuta. The sequence goes on from PVJI01001868.1 coordinate 85,487, forward strand.
TATAAGACACCACTCCACCTTCAAAACACATCTATTCCTAGTGCTGTACTGAAGCGTTGCTATGGTAACAGGGCAACAGGGAGGCCTGGCAGGCTAGCTGGCTTCTCTGATGGTCCTGTGGGGACCTCGAGGTTCGTCGAGTGGTGTGCAAGCCAGCGCCCCCTTCCCTGAGCAGGGAACGCAGCTCCCCTCCCTTCCCCCCTCCTCCCTGGCTTACCTGACCCCAAACCTAGGCCCTCGGGCCCAGGCTGAGGGGCCGGACCTAAGTAGAAGCCACATGGGTTCGTTTCCATGGACACGGAGCAGCCTGGAGGAAGGTGGAGGGAGATCAGGGGAGGAAGGAGAAGGCTCACCGCACGGAGTTTTACTCGGGACCCGGGAGGTCCCGTCACAGCCTGAAAGGTCGTACCAGCTCAGGGAAAGTCGATCAGCTTGCACCTCAGGCGGTACAAAGGGCAGGGGTGACCTGGGCCTCCGGGTGGCTGGATTCCGGACACAAACACCCTCAGGTCTTCCACGAGGTGTCTGAAGGCTGGCTTTGTCCTCTCGGCCCATCTGTCCGTCCGTCCCAAGAGGCCCCTCGGCGGGCAGCAGACAGAGCGTGTGCTCCCACCGGTTTCTGTTGGGTAGGAACGGGCTCGGATTAGACAGTCTGGGCCAGGTGTTCCTCCCTGGAGCTGCCGCTGTGCTGGCCCGGGGACACGGTGCTCTGGTGACCCCAGCCCCGGTGGCAGGCCACCCCACCCCTGGGGGCAAGGCCCGCTGGCCAGGTGTAGATCCTGCCAGTGGCTGCGCGTGTGTCTTCCAGGTCTGTATCCCGGAGCCTGCGACACCCCCATGGCCTGGCATGGGGGGGCCCCCTGGACCCACTGTGGGCGGACCTGAGCTGAGCTTCATGGGCCACCTGACCTCTGTGAGCCCCTGCTCTGCCAGTTGGGCCGTGGTGCCATTTTGGGTCTCCTGGCATTGGTGCCAGCTCAGAGCCAGTGTCCAGGACCCCCCGGTGCACAGGGAGTGGCCACAGGTCCCTTCGGGGGAGCTGGGAGAGATGCGTTTGGGTGACCCAGCCAGGTCTCCCTCAAGCGGGCCCCGTCTCCCTTTCCTTCGGGGGCTCTGGGTCTGCAAACTGGCTCAAGTCTGGACGGTTGCCGGAAGAAGGGCCACACGAGAAGTCACTGTGCACAGCAGCCAGCGGCCAAGGCACCGTGCGTGGTGTGCACATGGCAGCTGAAAGTAACGACCCCACAAGCAGCGCCTCAGAGCAGAGCTTGGCACTCCGCTAACATCATTACGAGCATTACATACATTATCTCAGTAGGCGCCTCGGCTCACAGGGAGATGTTAATAATGATAATTCCTCAAAAGAGCCCTGTTTTACACATGAGAAGTCAGCAGCAAGTGAGGTTAAGCACATTTCCACCTAGGACTGCGGTTGCTGTGCCAGGAAGCCGACCTGGTGCCATCAGGGAGGCCCCACCCGCCCTGCGACTCTGTCTGGCCCTGCAGGTGGCCAGGTAAGGGAGCCCCATGCTCTGGGGTCTTCGGGTTTGTTTATCGATGTGATTCTTGGTCTGGCTGGGGCTGAGCCCCTCGGCTACCGGGACGGTGGACTTGAGCTTCTCGGGCAGCTCGGCAGCCAAGTCACTGGACCTCTGGATCTGTGGCGGGGGCTTGAAAGGCCATCTGGGCTTTGCCTGTGACCCCGCAGACCCTCCTGAGGTCTCGCAGGACTGGAATCACAGCTCACACTCGGCAGGCTCCTGGCTGCCGCCAGCTCTAGACACAGGACGAAGATCAAACCTGGGTTTTTATCCATAGCCAGTGCGTCCCGATTCACCTCCGGCCACGGCTGGTTGAGGGAGGTGGAGAATCCAGGAGAGGAAGTGGCTTCTCAGCTCCATCCTCCACAGATGGTGGCCTGAAGTGGCCGTCCCCACCTGTGGGGGACGTGCTGTATGTGCCAAAGAGATTGTATATCTTTTTAAAAGCCACTGCAATGGGGAACGGGTCTGGAGTGGGCAGTGCTGACCCAGACAGCAGACCCACTGTGGGCATAGTCTCCGGGGAGAGGCCGTGGGCTGGTCATTAATCCGTGGGTGTCTGGTGTGAAGCAACCGCGCGCCAGGCGCTGAGTGCCTGAGGATCTGGGCTGCTTGGGAGAATTGCTCACCATCAAATAAAGAAGTAGCACCCCAGATATTTCCACATCACCACACGGGGTGGCAGCTATGTCAAAACACTTCCACTCGTCCCTACGTTTAAATTACAGGCGTTCTTAGACCTCCTGCAGAGCTGTTTGCACAAGGCTTCAATCAAGAAGCACACGGATTACCATGTCAAAAGTCTGGTTTTCAAAAACTTCTGATGTGCAAAATGTCCTTACTGCTCACTCTGGAGCAGGACCCAGGCAGCCCTTGAGAAGCCTGATCTGGAGACCTGGCCCCTGCATCCGCCTTGTGGCCTCTGCTTACAACCCAGGGCTGAGGGTCAGGAGACCAGCCAGCAACCTCCGAGCGCTCCGAAGACGGATGACTAAAATAAAGACGCCTCCATCCTGGGCACCGAGTTCAGCCCCGGGTGCTCTTGGGAGGGGCAGGGGCCCTGGCGCTGGATGGACAGCCTTCAAGCCTTGCCCTGCCACTGCCTCGCACCAATGAGAACACAGGGGGTGAAGTGAGGAGAATTACTGTCTATGCGGGGGAAGGAGCCTAGGACAGGGGTCTGCACGGTGGCCTGGGGGCCCACGGTCTTTGTGTGACCCACCAGCTAGGAATGACTTCTGTTATTTTATTAGGTGGTGGGGGGAATCAAAAGAAGAACATTTTGTGACCCCTGGAAGTGACACAGCATTCAAGGCTCCACCCACATAAAGGAAGGGCTCTTGGACTCAGTCTCACACTGAGTGTGGTCTCTGCTCCTCCCCTGCCCCAGGCGGCTGCACAGAGTCTGCAGAGCCTCCTGCCTGACTCTTCACAGGAAACGCCTGGCCGCACCTGGCCCAGAAGACCCAGCTCCTGGAGGGAGGTGTTCGGCCAGGGATGAGCTGCCCAGATGTGACGTGAGTGACTGCAAGTTAAAGTCCTGGGGGTGGGGCCTGTTCTCTGACTGAGCCTCTGGCTGAGTGCCGGGGGTGCCAGTAACAGCGGGTGCCCCGTGAGTGAGCGCTTGTCCCAGAGGATAGGTAGGTAGGAACTGGGCTCAGTGGGCTGCTGCCCGGGACAGGGTCTCCTTAATCTCAGAGCTGGGATGGTAAGGAGAGGACCGCAGTCCTCGGGATATGGCCCTCCAGCCGCAGCCACAGACCTCGAGGCCTTATGGAAAATACACCTCACACCCACGCCACGGGTGGATGGGGTCCCCTCGGGGAGGCCACCCCCGGGAGCCCCGCCCCTGGTGTCCCCAGAGTGCCTGACACCTGACTCTGCACAGGAGTGAGGTCAGGAGGCCCACAGACTGTGCCCTCGGTGCAGAGAGAGTGCTGGCACTTTTGTCTGCCTGCTCTTCCTTTTTCTCTCTTTCCAGACTCAGACGGGCAAAAGGGGTTGTCTCTCGGAACTGAGATTCCCCAGCCAGGAAAGAGACGCAAATGTCAGCACGCCAGGTCTCAGCGCAGTGGTGGTCTCTGCTGGGGTAAGTGGGTGAGGCTTCCCAGAGGGCCAGCCCCAAGGACCCAGGACGCGCCCACCCCTGCCCACCTGCCCCAAGGACCCAGGACGCGCCCGCCCCTGCCCACCCGCCCTGGAGGGTCTCCCAAATGAGGCTGGGGTGGGGGATGCCACGCCCAAGCGCTCAGCCCCCCTCTTAGTGAAGGAAGACCAAGACACATTTGCAAACGTGCCATAGAGATTTTAATGAAAAAATTAGAAAACGGCATTATTTTACAACACTACCATAAGTGATTCTTTTTCTGTAAAGACATTGTAAAATATATACAGGGTTGCTTAGTGCATTCGTTACAAAAGAAAGGTGCGACCTCTTGCATAAATTACATATTTTACATGGGCGGGATGTCTACTTGGACTTGTAAACATTGGTGATACAGTTTGTTTTTGTCATTCTTCAGATAAGCTGCGACAATCAATACCGCGGGTGCTCGTTGGAGGGTTGTCTCATTCTGGTCGGCTTCAGAGCGGCATTCTAAGGCCATTTGTGAAGGTGCCCCCCCCCCCACGGGCGGGGAGGGCCAGAGAAGAGAAACGAAGGAAAACAGACAGGAACGGGAACAGTAGGCTGCTTTGAATTTGGTTCGCTGTGGCCCAGTCGGCGTCACTGGTTTGGCCACATCCAGTGCGGCTTCCCACCCCACACCTGGTACCTGGAGCCCCGCTGGGCCTGCCGTCCACACCCCAAGCTCCCACCGACATGGAAGGGTGACTCCCTGCTAGGAACTCGGGACAACCCCTTCCGCCATCCCGGAACATGGCCATCTCCCGGAACATGGCCATCTCCCGGCCCAGGAGCGTGCTGCGGGACCACCAGCAGCGACAAGGCCGTGGGGACAAGCCCAGGTCCTCCAGCCACAGCCACGCAAATGCCCAGCAATGCCCCCAAAGAGAGAAAAACCCGGAGACCCAAAGATACCCAGTCAGTGCACACATACACACACGCCCCAAATAAATACAGAAGGATCCGCATCCCATGCCCCGCCCCCCTGGTGAACCCCTGTGCGTATCTGCCAATCATTTCCACGGGTGAGAGTTCAGAGCTCCCTGGAGCTTCACCTCTATGCCTGGGGTCACAAACGACCTCTGTTGTCAGTGTTTTGAGGTACAAGAGTACACAGTTGGCTGAAGTTACAACCTGTACACCTACGAGGGAGCCATGCAACCTCTTGGCCTGCTGGGAACAGACTGGGAGTCTCCCTCCTTGTTAATCAGTTTGGTGCTTTTAAACCTGCTCGTCTTTGGTGTCTGCGTCTCCTTGGGTTGTTTCATGGCGAACCTGGTGGGCACGTACGGCAGGTACACGGGACAACCTCAGAGCTTCCCTGGGTCCGCGTTCCCTGTCAAATGTGGCTCAAGAAGGCCCACGGTTTCCCCGGGCCCGATGCACTGTCTCTTCCCTGGAGATTTCTGATAAAGCTGAGGGCGGACTCAGATGACCTTGGCCAGGTCCCTGCTGGGCCCGCATGGCTGTCAAGATGCTATTTGTGGGCTGAATAAACAAATATGTAATTAGCCTTTTTCAGGAGTGTGTTCTCCTCTGAGGGGCCATCAAATTATAGAGAAATCTTGTTAATTGTGGGTTCTGCTTCATTGGGTTCCCACAATTCGTGTTTTTCCTTTCATTGCATTTTTATGTTTCCACCCAACTTCTAAAATTCAGCTCGAGAAGATGCAGCGGTTGCCGAGGTGGGTTCCGGTCCCAATACCTGCTCCCCGGGCTCTGTGCCTGGACCCCCTGCCTCCCGAGAGCACGTGGTCCATGGGAATTGCAGCCCCGGGAAGCCAAGTGCCTTGGCATCCAGGTCACCCCCATGGCCTCTCACCGCGGCGGGCTACGGCAGGCGCCCAGTGCTCTGTGAACAGTCACCAGATGGGGACCCATCGGCAGGCCCCCCTGCCCAGGGGCACCCTGCGGACGCCCAGGCCCACCACTGCGGCAGCTCGCGTCTGGCCGCTCCGCCCCCTCAGGTGAAGGAAAGGTGAAGACAGTCCGTGAGCTTTGGCCTGGGAAAGGAGGGCTTGGGCTCCCTGGGAAACATGCCACGCTCTCCGCCGCCAAGCCCCGTCCACTGGGACCGGACACTGGGCCGCAGACACCCAGAGATGAAGGGTCAGAGGCACTAGGGAGAGAAGGGACTCTTTGGTGTGAAAAGGTCTGAAGACAAACTGTACCTGAAAAATAAGATGTCCCCAGGAGAGAGGAGCTGGCCCACCCAAATGCCACCAAAAGCCTACGACACGATGACACGGAAGTCCTCTCCTCTCTGCCAGCCCACGTGGGACTCATCTGCTTCTCACCTGGCCACTTCCTGCCTTGTAGAAGAGGGCAAGAAGTGACGTGCCCAAGGCCACGTGGCCTGATGACAAAGAGGAAGGAAGGAAACCTGGGCTGAGAGCTTACCAAGGCCCAAGGCCCGCCAACCCAAGGCCGAGGAGCTGGACGAGGCCCAGGCTGCATGTTTTTAGTGGCCAAGGCTCACAGCCAACTTCACGAGACAGCCCCCCCTCCACCCAGAGCCGTGCTCTGGATGCGAAAGCCTCCAAGAAGCCGCAGAGGAGCCTGCGGCGGCCAGAGCAAGGATCCGGGAGTGAACGGGAAGACGTGAAGAACAGAAACTTCCCAAGTGGAAAGTCACCTTGTCCTTGCTCACATCCTCCGTCCTCCCTCCAGCCCTGATCCCTCCTGTGCTGGGACCGGCAGTCACCCGCCCAGGAGGGGCAGGTGACAGGAAGGCCACGGCCTCCCGGATGCAGCATCCACAGGGCAGGGGTTTCCACCTCCGATCCTTCCGGAACAATCCCACACTCCCAATCCTTTCTGCACAGATGGGGAGACAATGGCTCAGGATGGGTGGGCTCACCAGGACGACGCATTGCACCATGACAGCCCTCCCCTCAGTCGTTCTCCTGGGAGAGGAGACCTGCTCAGTGACACAGAACAGACCATGGAGGGGGCGATGGAAGCTCTCTCACCCCCCTGGCTAGGCCCTCTGCCCCGTGCAGGGGACACTCTGGATTTCCTGGGTCGGGGTGGGGGTTCACCACCGTGGAAAGGGCTCCGGAGGACAAAGGACAAAGGACTCAACCTCCAAAGGTCTGTTCTGGGCACGGCCCCATCTCGGGGTGTTGCCCCCAGTGCTCCGCACAGAGCTGGCTCTTAGCACCAAGCACAGAAACGGGCAGATTCAGCAAATACCCTTCCTTCTCTCCAACACTCAGCCATCTGAAACACTCCCCCCCACACCAGGATGAAGCACCCTGATCTACCTGAGAGGTCCCCCCACATCCTCGTCTGTGAAACCAGATGGACCCACACTCCCTGCAAGCCAAAGTGCAGAGCCTGGGGACGGAGAGCTGGTAACCTGCCGTCAGGACACTTGGCTTTGGGCTCCAGAGGGGAAACCTGAGCCACACGGGGTCTCTGCTGGGCCAGGGGCTCCTGTAGGTGGGAGACATGTCCTCCCAGGAATTAAAGAGAGCCATGAAATAAGGACACGCTGAGTACGCAGCAGGGAAGGGCAGGGGCGGGTAGAAGGGAACAGCTGGGGTTCGGGTCTAACCAGAAGGCCCGTTCTGGGGATCCGCACCTTCTCCTCACAAGTGGGAGTGAGCTCTGTGCGCAGCGAGGGGCTGCAGCTCCGATGGGCGAGGCTCTCTCTGCAGAACAGGTCACCTCGGGCGGTGGGAGGGACGACCGCCTGTCAAGGAAACGAAGCAGAGACGCAATGCACAGAGCTGTGGCTTAATTAAAGATCCGTATGTCGTTTACAAAACCTAAATGGGAGAGAATCACCACCACAGGAGGCGCCTGGGAAAAGGCTTGCGGATGCTGGCTGACATCAGCCCAACGGTGGTCCCCAGGCTGGGGTGGTGGTGGAGAGAACCGAGCACACACTGGGGGCAGGGATGGGCCTTGGAAACGTGGGACCTTGGCCAAACCCCTAAGTCTGGAAAGGAATAAACGCGGGCCCAGAGAAATGAAGTGACTTGCCCCAGGTCACACAGCAAGTCACAAGGCCAGGGCTTGAGTCCTGGTTCAACCGTGTTCCCTCGGCTGGCCGTCTCTTCACCCTGCCAGTTGCACCTCATCTCAAAATCGGAGTCCACGCCATGCTGCCTGGGGGGCAGCGCCACCCCAGCAGATACCACTGCTTGGCCTTGGCAGTGAGTCCTGGTGTGCCAGTGACAGGAGAGGCATGGAGGGCAGACAGGGAACCTTCATCCCTGCGTCCCCAGCACTCACGACAGTAGACTCCCCGGCTCTCCCACCGACACCCTCGCGCACAGGACCCTGTCCTCAGCACCAGACCCACAGAGGCCCCACGTCCAGGGAGAAACACAGAACGAGGGACAGTGGTCATCCAGGCGTCTCCAGCTCTCACAAGGCCTTCGCCGCATTCCGTCCCTGAGGCCCTGGTGGCAGGCGGTCACAAAAGCTCTTGTTCTTGGAGGTGATCCTGAAACCGCAAATTCTTCATGCCAAGTGAGCCCAAGAATTATCCAGTGTTTTCCTTTTGTTAGTTCCTTGATCTTTGGTAAAACTGCGGAAGACTTTAGGGGAGCAGCCCCTAGGCTGCTGAAGTGGAAGACCACAAGGGGTCTTGTCCAGAAATAGTCCCATATGCAAATTAGAGCTAATGTCCAGAGAGAAAGCAAAAGCCCCACTTAACTCCAGCTAAACAGCAAGACCCCACAGAATTCAAGTTCGCCGAGACTCCAGGACCCGCTTCCAGAGCTCTGCTGTCGGAGGAGGGCCCGTGGGGCAGTCAGGTTTGACGCTGCCCTGTGGGAGCCCGAGGCTCAGCTGTGGATGTCAGAGCGAAGGGCCTTGACGTGAACTTCCCGTGGGGCACTGGGGAGCTATGGGAGGCTCTTGAGCAGGAGGATGGCCTGAGTGGCCAGCTAGTGAATGGCCTTGACAGTCGCATGGCCTTGCCTCTGCCAGCCGTGGCTCTGTGGCAGGATTCCACCAACCTCAGGGTGGAAGCTGTCTCCTGCCCTGCCACATCTGCAACTTCACCGTGCCTGGCCTTTGCCAAAGCAGCACGCACTGGCCCCTGAGGCTCTCCTCAAAGGTTAGCCAAAGCCACTTCCTCCACGAAGCCCTGCCTGAGGTCCTCAACCAGAATCAATCACTTCCTTTCCATGGTCTGATTGCAAGTCAAGTGCCCCAGGACCAACCTCAGAAAGGAACTGTGGGCCTGGCCTTGGGGGCAGTGCGAACCCGGGGAAGAGCAGGAGCCGGGCACCAGGTGCAAGGTGGGTGCCCAGTAACCGTCATCGCATGCCTGTCTCCCAGCCACGCAGACAGTAGGGCCTACTCACAGCCGAGGACAGAGGCCCAGGGAGGCGAAGCCGCCACCCACCGTGCGCAGCCCGGCAGGTGTGTGAGATGCCCGGTCTGAGCAGCTCCGCCCCCAACGCCGCACCACAAAGGCGAGAAGAGACTGGCCTTCCTCTCTCCAGGCCCAGAGCCATCACTGGGCAGGCACAGGGCTCAGGCCAGGGCACTCTGCCACTCGCTGCACCTGCCCTCACACTGCTCAGCTTCTCCCAGAAAACGGTGCCGACAGGGCTCCCGGTGACATTCCCCTCACAGGCCTGCCTGCGGCAGGACGAAATGTCACCAGCATGCTCCTGGAGTCACCTGCTTTGACCCTAGTGCCCACAGCACACGCGGCTCTGCCCGGCACGCACCACTGACTGCCAATGGGGGGCTGACGGGTTTTCGTCGGGTGGGTGTGCATCCATTCCCGCTCGCACTGATGGGAAGACGTGCCTTGGAAACGGTGATGAGCGGCCCCCCTGGAAAGAAGCTGGGCATTGGATTGTGGGTGCTCCCCTCCAGGGCGCCGTCCAGCCTGCAGGTCCCCAGGTAGGGCCGCTGATCTGCTCCCTCGTACGTTTATCCGTGTGAGAAAGAAGGACTACAGAGCAGAGAGGGCACCGCTGAGTCCATCGGGGTCGGAGGATTGGAGAGGCCTTGAAAGGGTGTGTGGGTTGCTCCTGTCCCCACCTCCACGCCGTGAAGCGGCAGGGAGACCTGCCAGGTAGCAGGAACCACACGGGTGCAAGCTCAGAGGTGAATCTGTTCTTGACCGAAACGGAAGGTACTTGGCCACAGCAGGTGAACTGCTTTACGTTGTCAGAACTGAGAAGCTCGTGTAGAACTTGCCAGCACAAATATCTCCACGGCGCAGGTCCCAGAACACAGCCCGTCGTGTCCAAGGGCACTTCCACGGCAACGGACCCCGTCTTGATGATTACTCGGGATAGGAAGGGCCGGCAACCACCACCACCCATGGAGAAGCTCCTGGGTGCCCAAGCAGCCCGACCGGCTCACGGAGACCCTTACAAAAGCCCTCCCGGGTCACACCTGCCAGCCAGCTATGACCCGTGAATGAGGAGCTCTGCGCTCGTTCTGTTTGCATCTGGACCCCCCAGGTGTGGGGGGCCGACCGCTGACACTCCACCCAGGAGCGAGACCCACGTGGGAGCTGAGACGGCAGAGCCTTGCTCGGCCTCGGCAGTGGGACCCAGCGGCTGGGGCACATGCACACCTCTCCAGAAGCTTCTCCAGCAGAGAACACTTACTGTGACATATCTATCCACAGCGATATGAGAGAAGTCACCGCGGAGGTCTCCAGAGAGACAACCGTATCAAAGGCATTAATCAACGTCAATGTTTTCTTGCCTAAAACTCCTTAACCTGAGGCAACCAGCGGACAGAGGCAGGTCGTGGGCCATCCCACGGGACAGTGGGCTCTGGGCTCTTCACACAGCGATGTCACGAATGCAGAAGTGTGGAGGAGAGTGTCCTAGAGGAGGGGGCGGGGGGGGCCTGGGACAACCAGACAAGCAACGCGACAGGCGACCTCAGACTGTCTCATATTCACCAAAAAACCTCTGGAGGACACTTTTGGGACAATCGGGGAAATGAGCAGATGGCCGCATTTAGACAATAAACGTGACTACATGGATGCAGCATTTTCAGGGGCGATGGCGGCCCTGCCATCTAGAATGTCCTTGCTCCTGGGAGATCAATACTGTCTTTGGAGGGACTGCCGGAAAGTTGCAGACGTCACCTCATCCTCTGACCCCTGTGAGTGGGGGTGCGGGAGGGGGCAGGTGGGAGAGGGTCGAGTCCATGAGGCAAAGTGCTGGCAGCTGGCGCGTCTGGGAGGAAGCTGCTCACGTGAGCCAGCTTTTCCGTAAACCTGGAGTTTGCAAAACAGAAAGTTGGGGGTGGGGAGGAAGAAAGTGTGGGCAGGGATTTTTTTTTTAGCCTCTGCCAAGGTGTAGTTGGGAAGTGAGGAAGACCCACACAAAAACGGGCTCGTGCCCAGGGCTTCGGGGAACCCAGAACGCACGGGCGTGGCTCTCAGGACGCAACCCATTACCCGTGATGCTGTCTGCTCCCTCACCACCTCCCCACTCCCGGGGCTCCGCCGCATGCCTCTGTGGACGCCCAACGGGCTTAATCAGGGCAGGCACTTAGGAAGAAGATCGGACAGAGACAGGGTCGTGGACCTCAGGGTTGGCGATTCCCTTCCTTGACTGTTCTGGGCTCCCTCTCAGCTCAGCCCGCACGGACTGTGAGCACCTCCGCGGTTCTCCCCAGCTCCCGGGTGCTGCTGGGCGAGCGTCAGGGGAACAGCCCCGCAGGCTCCAGGTCAGGGGTGAGGCAGAGAAAGCGCGCTGCCTGGGCCTGTCTGCGGGTTTCCGGGTGACTGTCCAGATGCCTCCCAGTCAGAGGATGAATAGATTCAGATCTTAGTTGGAGAACACTCAGCAAGAGGCTGAAACCTCTAAGAAGCTACAAGCCACGGTGATTGCTAGGCCCCCGCCACCGTCTGGGAACCGGCGGTTTGCGGCTCCTTCTCCACTCGCTCGTTCTAACGGAGGCGGAATTCCAAGGCCATGCAGCCTCCCTGAATGGGCGCGGGTAACCGGGCAGAAAGACAGAAATCACCAGGCAGGAGCACAAGGGAGAGACTCCTGGGCCCGGAACACTCAGAGGGATGACGGGGGTGTGGTCAACAGTGACAAAGCAGCCATAAGGGCAGAAAGGACCCTGAGGGACAGACTGGTTCTGATCCTGTGACCTGAGACACGTGTAAGGATTCTAATGCCGACCGAGCAGGCAGGTCTTGGTGGCCAAGCTCCGGATGGAGATGCCCCGTCCCATTTTACCATGAGAGAGGATCCCTGGGGACCCCCGACTCTGTGTCCCCACAACAGCACCTCACTGATGGGCCCAGAGAACTCCCCGGCTAGAGGCCATGGCAGGGAACGGACGGGACACCTGAGAAAGAGATGACATCACGAGGGAAGCAAACCAAGGTCCACCTGTGCCCCTGAGCACTCCAAGCACAAACAGGGACGTTCGACTTCCAGAGAGAAGACCCAGGGATGGTCCTGCAGGGGCCGAACGGGTCCCCGAGGGCGGAAGGACAGGAGGAATGCAGAACCAAGACCAGCCCCAAGTTGCTTCAGACACCGAAGTCGGTGGTTGTCACACACACAGAAAACACACATCCTCCTGTGGTCCTCGGTCCTGCACAGAAGAGCCGCCTCTGCGGAAATCTAGGAGATGGAGTATTTTCTAAATGTCACCGGGCAGGGAGGAGCTCCCTATCACTGGGGGTAATCCAGCAAAAGCAGGCCCCTGCCTGAGCATTCTGTACCGACATCTCAGGGGGACCCAGTCTGGAAAGGGGAGTTGGGCAGGTGTTCCTTGAACTGACTCTGCGGGCCTGGCGCATCTACCTGTGGAGAAGGAGAAGCAGCCTCCCTCCAGGGGGGCCCAGGTAGGAGCCCAGAGTGGGGGAGTCAGCTTCCTGGGCCCTTTGGGGTCCAGACTGAGACCGCTCTCTCACCCCTGGGGAGGGCCAGCTCGGTGACATCCAGCAAATCACTTGTTCCCTTTGTGCCTCGGTCTCCTACAGACTGGAGATTACAGTGCACACCGCACAGGAGGGCAAAGCCGGCAAGGGCTTCTGGGAGAAGCCCTGCACGCGTTCCAGCAGCCGCCGCAGAGCCCGGAGCTCTGGGCAAGCACGTGCTGGCGCCGCTGCACCTCTGACCCCTGCGCCGGCAACCTCCCCCAAGGGAGAGATGAAAAGAGCAACACTGCAGTTCTCGGCACAGGCTTTAGAGCCCTAAAATGGGGGGGAAAAGAACAAAATCTTAAAGCCGAGTGAATGGATACAGACCTTGAAGACTGATACTTGTCCACATTGACACAGCACATCTGAGGTCCCCAGACCCCAAGGCCCTGTGTCCCACACGAAGGGGCCATTTTCAACATGGATGTGACAGAAAGTGCGCACCTTTCCGAGGGGCTTGAGGGCTGTGTTTCAGTCAATGGCCCAAATGCTTGGGACGGTGGCGCTTGGTGATGTCTCCTTTAAGAAACTGTGTGGGTTTTCTCTTCCTGGGCGCAAGCCCCCTGTTCTGGGAGAGCCCACCAGGGCGCCCGCTGCACCTTCCGAGCCACGCAACCAAAGCGCATTTCCATCCAAGAGCCACGAACGCCCCTTTCATCGAAGGAGTGGGAGGATGCCGGTTGTCGGAAACGGCAGGACAGGGACCAGGGATGCGAGGGTCCCCTCTGTGAATTCGGAGATGAGACTTTCCTTTACTCCCGTCATTGAAAGGGCCTCCAACGGACCATCTACAGCCGAAGTTCCCGCAGGAGATAGGCAGGCCTTCCCTTCCGGGTCATCCCCTAGTGGGGGGGGCACTTCCCCACTCCACAAACAATCGTCCCCTGAGATCAGCAAGTTCCCAGCAGGCCAAGACACGGCTCCTTGCCTGTAACCTCTCCCTGAGACCGACGTGAATTTTCCCTCATTTACAAATCAAAGGCAATTACAGACGCTCTCTCTTGAAATACACATAGATATAGATAGAGACTTTTTAATGAGGAGTGCCCTGTCTTTTTGTTTTTTAGGAGGAGAACCCACGTTGATCAACTAATCCATCCGCATTAACATCCACCCGTCCCACACAGCAATCCTTACTCACGCAGGCAGGATGCTCCGCAAACCGCCGTCACCACCGCCATCATCTGAGGAAGAGGGCAATAATAGAGTATTCCGCTGTTCCCCACAATTTCCCAGTGTACCCCGACACTTCCGGGTGCACGGGAAATCTCTGGAACTGGAGATGATCGAATTAAACTCGTCTTTAACACATTTCTGTCACTATGAGCTTCTGCTCACTCCACCGCTAGCTCTCCTTGTGTCGATAATGCATACCAGTTTAACAAAGTGCATGCTTGTAAAAAACTGTTTTGAACGGGCAAGCTAAAATGATCCATGTTGTCTTGCCCACCCCACCCCCTAAAAAGAAGTTAATATAATTTAGAACCTAGCATTTTAAAAATATGGGCATGACGCATCTGGGGTCAAGGCGGCTCGTGGAACATGCTTGATTTGGCAGGATGGTAAATCAAAAACCTCATGGGTTTTGTTTCCCCCTCTTTGTTTGGGAGCAGCCAAAAGCAGGCTATGAACAGAATTGTGTGACGGAAAAAAGAAAGGAATACCTGATACTTTCCACTGGGTCACACGGCACACACACACACACACACACACATACACACGCAGAAGCACGCATGTGCACACACACCCACACGCATCCAGCCACCCACTCCTTCGGTGGGGGAGTGAGGGCAGTCCGGTCAGAGACATCACCGTGGGTGGGTGCCTGATGGCTTGGCCTGGTGTGCAACTTTGGGTCGGTGTCCTCTCAGCTCGGTCTGGTGGGCTCGGCCTCACGCCTGTCATGGGAAAGCCGCCCACGACAGGGCCAGCAGGGGGGAAGTGTAAGGCATACGTCAGGGGGAGGAAGGAATCCATGCTTCATGCTCACAAGTGAGTTTCGGAGCAGAGCTTTCCCGCTCCGTCTGCTGGAAAGGTAGGGAAGAAATAAAACCAAGAAAGGAGAGAGAGTGATAGTGAATGACAACACTAATAAGAATAATTATAAAGGACAATAAATAACCAAGGAGGAGACGCCGAGCGGGGCCAGAGTGGCCAGGACTTGTGCTGCCCGACCTCTCCCGCTCCCTAAATGGACTTGCGCCGCCGCGTGAGCCTGTGGACATCGGAGAAGCTGTGGAGCCCCGGGGAGACGGAGCTGATGGGGGACGGGAAGAGGCTGTTTTTCAGTGTGCTCGGTGAGATCTCCTCAATCTTGTACGAGATGGAGTGGAAGTACTGCGGGCCGAGCTGGGCGCCAAAGGAGTTCTGGTGCCCCGTGGGGCGGCCGGCGCGTCCCTGCGGCCGGTAGCAGGAGCAGGAGCACACGGACTGCAGGTCCCCGTCCGCCTTGCAGCGCCCGCGGCCCTGCAGCGCCTCCTCGGGCACGTGGATGACCATGCTGTTCCGCGTCCCCGCCAGAGATGCCCTCTCCTCCGCGTCCCGCCGCTCGTCCTCGCTGTTCATGGTCAAGAACCTGAGGACCACCAGGTTGAGGAAGGCCCCGATGACCGTCAGCCCCACCAGGATGTACATAAAGCTGAAGGCCACGTACAGCGGCTTCTTCTGCAAGGCTCCCTTGGTCTGCAGCGCCACGTAGTCCCCGAACCCGATGGTGGTCAGCGTGATGAAGCAGTAGTAGTAGGCATGGAAGAAGCTCCACTCCTCGCACTGGGAGAAGGCGGCCGCCCCGATGCATAGCGTCCCCATGCAGGAGAAGAAGCCCACGGTCACCATGTTCTCCATGGACACGTCCGTGTTGCGCATGCCGCAGCACTTCTTGATGCGCTTTAGCAGGTAGCGCACAAAGGTGTTCATGCGCTCGCCCAGGCTCTGGAACATGACGAGCGTCAGCGGGATGCCCAGCACCGCGTAGAACATGCAGAAAGCCTTGCCCGCGTCCGTGCCCGGGGCTGCGTGCCCGTAACCTGTGGGGGGTGGGGGCAAGAACACAGGGAGAGCCAGTGAGAGGGTCGCATGAGTGAGCTCTGGGTGGGGAGGGGCTTGGGGGCACTTTGGTTACAGGATGGGGTTTGGGGCGCTCCCGTGGGAAGGGGTTGGAGCCTGCCCATGACCTGGGGGAGGGGAGAAGCACAGAGAGGCACCCCGAAGACCGGGGCATGTCAGCTGGGAAAGGAGTGTGGAGTGTGCCAAAATCCTGAGGGGAGTGGGAAAGGACAGCAGGGAAGGATCTGTGAAGACATGTCTTTTGAAGCTCAGGGTTGCGGGGAAGGGGTGATTTGGAGCATTTCAATTGGGAGAGGAGGAGTTTTGGGGCCATTTCACAATTCTTCTTAGAGCAATACAAGGTTTTTAAAAAACTAGAAAAATAGCATATTTGCTCCTAAGAAAACTGCAAAGGTACCAGGCCCAAGGAAGAAAATTAACCACGCCCCCCGTGGACCCACATCCAGAGTGAACGCCAGAGAGTGCTCAGGGCCACACGCCAGGCTGTGCTGCCTCCCAGTCACCCGCTGCCTCTTTCCAGCCTCTCCAGGGCCCTACAAAACAGGCGTAATGAGGCCGACCCCACTGAAGAGAAAACTGTGTTACTTCATAGTGGGGTGACTTGGTTTCTGGAGAGCTGAGATTTGAACAATAATTTTCAGCCACCCAATACAAGGCTTCAGTGCAGAGGATGTGAATTGAGAGAGGTGAGTGCAGGGTGAGAGCCACACACCCTGCGCACAGGGATGGCCATCTGCCCTGTCCACTGCTGCGTCCCCACGCCCAGAGGAACGCGTCCCAGTGAAACGATCCTCTCGTGAAGGAATGAATGAATCGGTGCCACTGTGGAGTGCAGACGTGTCAGAAAAGAGACAACGAATGACCCTGAAAGACCTCGGGTGTGCAAAGGCTGTGTGCACACACCTTCACAGCA
Source organism: Micronycteris hirsuta (assembly GCA_004026765.1). Taxonomy (NCBI): domain Eukaryota; kingdom Metazoa; phylum Chordata; class Mammalia; order Chiroptera; family Phyllostomidae; genus Micronycteris; species Micronycteris hirsuta. The sequence goes on from PVJI01001868.1 coordinate 102,019, forward strand.
CATCCCTTATTGATCTCCCACGTCAACCGTGCAAAGTCGGCCCTGTGTTTTCCCACATTCAAAATGCGGGCAGTGGTGATGAAAAGGTCAAGTTACCCGCCAGCGTCACCCAGGTGGTCAGTGATAATGTCAGGGTCAGAATAAGGTCTGCACAATAGGGCAGAAGGAGCCTAAGATTCAGTAGGTTCTGCTTCAAGTTGTGAGACTACCACCACCTGGGTCATGGGCATTTTCGGAAGGAGGATTCAGAGGATGAACATGGCCTTCCAACATCTCAAATCCTGCCCCATCAAGAAAGGCTTCCCACACTCTCATGGATTCATGGTCACTTAACCAGCTGCATGATCTTGGTCCCCAGAAGACCTCTTCCAACCCAGGTTCATCGTCTGTTAGGTGGGAAATATTATAGGATGGGATGATGTTAATTTCCAGAAGGGTTGGGTTTTTCTCTCTCGATGCTTTTACTTTGAGATATGAGGGAGAATACTATAGATACACATGAAAAAGAGCACCTCGCCCACGGCTGGTACACGGTAGGGACCTCCCAGCCCCAAGACCTCCATCCCTCCCACAGTCTCCCACAGAAAGCCCACTCCTCTCTTCCAGGACTTCATCACTTATGTTCAGTCTGCTTCTCTAACCCTTGGCATGAATATGTGCCACTTCCCACCTGTCCCAGAGGCCGCACTCTCCCTACAAAGGTGACATCACGTGTTTGTCTCTGGGAGGCCTTCTCTTCATCCTCTCTGGCCGTGAGTCCCCCTGAGCCAGTGCTGAGCTCTGACCCCTCAGAACCCTCAGGAGAAATGACACGACAGAGGGGGTGTCAGGCCAGGCAGAATAGAATGGGGACATAGAAAAGCTGAAGAGAAAAGCAATGATATATTAATAGAAATTATTCAACCTAAAAAACAGACAAGAATAAAGACAAAAAATAAATAAAGCTTCAGAGAGCTACAGAACAACATCGAAAGGCATCATAGAAGGAAAACAGAGAATAAGACAAAAAAAGTAAAGAAATAGCCAAAACTAACCAAATTTGGTAAAGAACACAAATGTACAGGTTTGAGAAGCCAAGTGAATCCCAAGAAAAACACAAAGAAAACCACTCATCAGAATCAAACTGCTGCAAACCAAAGAGAGAGCATCTCGAAAGCAGCCAGAGAGAAACAACACATCACATCCGGGGGGGAACAATTCTGAGCACTGCTTACTTCCAATCACGAACAATGGAGGCCGGGAAACCATGGAATAACATCTTTAAAGAGCTTTTTAAAAAGGCCATCAACCCCAAATTGTCTATCCAGAGAAAATATCCTTTAAGAATGAAGGCAAAATGCATTTTCAGATTAAAGAAAATTTGCTGCCAGCCAATCTGCACAGCATCGCTGCCAAAGGAAGTTCTTCCCAGAGGGAAATGATACCAGATGGAGACCCAGGTCTTCAGGAAAGAAGGAAACACATCCTGGTAAACAAGTGGGTTTATATTTATACACATTGCAGGGGTGGAAATCCCACATCTCCATATAGCTCACCTGTGCAGCTGATGCAAAAGCCAGGTGGGTGCTGGAGAACAGGAGGCTGCTGGGAACTTAACAAGGTGGTTTAATATTAGCTAACAGTTCCAAATGTGATGTGTTTGCTGGAGGAAGCCGAAACAGCATTTTCTGGGTCAAAAACTGCACCCCAGGTGCCCAGGTCTACCCCACCCCCACTGCAGTCAGTGAAGATGATCAGAACAGCCTCCTTCCCATGACCGGGACAGCAGTATACCTGGCAGCCTGTCCCTGGGATGCATCAATTCTCCTGTTTTCTGTCCCACCACAGAAAGACGGACCTTGGTCACACTGATGACTCACGGTGTATCTCCCTGGCCCATTACAGTGAGGATATCCCTCAGCTGTACATCCCAAGACATGTTCAGGAGACAGTGTGAGGGGACAGCACCCAAGTTGAGGGCCTTCCCGCCGAAGTAAATCTCCCAGTGGTCTGGGGTGCAGGACTATTCCCACTGCAGTGAGAGATGAGCTGCAATGCCTTCCAGGAAAAAGCGGCAGGCAGGATGTCTTCAATTTCCCACCTGGACGCACCTTCTCCCCCTGCTCTCTGCCCAGGAGGCCAGCCTATATGGGCCACATCAAGTGGTCCTTGGTCCTCTGCTTTCCTGTTAAGTTCATCCAGTGAACAGCCAGCCCCAGGAGCAGGTCCGAGGACGGGAGGAAGCGGGGGGCCCTGGTAATGAGCTATACCGGCCAGTGGGCTCACGGCACAGGGCTACTATCCACAAGTTCCGGAACTAGTGCCTAAGCAGCCTGCCGGCTCTGAGTTTTACTGGCCCCGGGGCACCATGCCCTCCCGTCCTGCTTCCCTCCACCCTGCCCACACATCCCGGAAGACGTATAAACAGCCCGCTAAGTAACTGCTCACACTGAGGTGCTGCTTCCTGCAAACACCCTGAATGATAAGCCACACGGGTGCTCTGCGCACGGTGTCTGCCGTGATGTTGATGTAACACCGTGGTCCCGGCACGGCACCAATGGGTCCCTCATGGGAGCACCCACGCGTTCACCAGAACTTCATGAACACGGAGAATGTGCTTTGTGGAATACCTGGCCGTGTGCACGTGACGTGCGGGCACGACCCACACGCATGGCTTCCGTCCACTGCCCCCTGGCCATATCTGAAGCTCCAAGGAGGGCAGGGCCCCCTCTGGACTCACCTGTGCGGACCCCAGAGCCTGGCAGAGAGGAAGCACTCGGAAGTTAGGGGGATGCCTCACGCACAAATGATGTCCATCTCCCAGGGCCCGCCTGCAAGTCCCAGCCCACCACCCAGCCCGGCGTGGCCCGGGCAGCTTCCCCCAGGCCCTACAGTGTCCAGCCTGCTGTGCGTGGCCCCTTTAATACACCTGGAGGGTCTCTTTGATCTGTTGTGGGAGAGGCGATGCAGAGAAGAGGCCTGCATCTCTCGGCTGCAGCTGGCTAACAAAACAAGATGAATAGGCCCCATCTTCCCAGAGGGGAGAGAGGCAGAGAAGGAGGGCATTACAGCTAAGCATTCCTATTGGGTCTGGGGCTCCCCAAAGAGCCAGCTGCGGCTCCTCGCTGGCTCCCGTGAGATTTCGCAGAAGCGTGACACGGCCACCCTATGAGACGCTTCCCAGGCCGGGCCCAGCACTGCAGTAAAGATGCCACGAGGGTCGATGGGCTCTCCCCACTGTGGAAAGTGAGTAAGGCCACGAGGCCAGCTTGACCCTGACACCCCGTTCCTCAAGAGCAGTCTGGGGCGCCTTCTGGCCCTCTGGGAACCCAGGCCCATCAACGGCTGGCTGTGAGTTCTCCAGACTCACGCGGCCCTTATAGTTTGTAAAGTTCCCCTGGCTGTGGGCGCCCCTCCTCGAAACCCGCCTGATCCCTCCCCCAGCAGCCAGCCACCCAGCTTTGCACCACACTTGGCATCTGTGCATCCATGGACAAGACTGTCCCTGGCAGTGGGACAGCCAGCTTTGAGCCCTGATTCTACCCCTGAGGGCCCATGGGTGGTCACCTCCCCGCCTCCAGGGCTCCCCAACTTCTGCCAAATTCACCGCAATCCCAGTCTCCCAGGGAGGCTCAGGGCTGCCCGAGCAGAAGCAGCCATCAGGGCCAGGTGCCAGGTGTGGGTGGGCATGACTGTCTCCTCCCGCCCACAGCCACCAGGGGTGGGGGACAGGCTGCCAGCCCAGGAGAGGAGAGGGCTGCACAGGCCTTTGGGCTTCGGGAAATTTGCTGCCGAAGAGAGTGAAATATTTATAAAGGACACTCAAGGATTTTGTGCTGGTAGGAATTCAGTAGCACAAATCCCATTACAGGATGACTCAGGGAAGCTTTGGAAAAGGAGGTGCAGGAGCAGAAAGCTGCCCTCAGCCCCCACACATCCTGGCTGGCTCCCCACTTCGGCCTGTGGTATGCACCGGCACATCCTCCCTGGCAGGGCCCTGCTCACAACCCGAAGGAACTACACGTGATCACTGACTCTGTTGACAAAGCTTTTCTGCATCATTCTTTTATCGGAAAGGGATACTCAGTGTTGTGGCTGCCCTGGGTCAAGTCACCCTCCTCGCAATATAACAGACCCCTGAGTTCTGTGGGTACCACCCCATGGGCTTCCAGGCAGGTCTCTTCACTCCCAAAGAGAGGATGACGCTTCTTGTGGGCTCTGATTCGGTCATCAACCAAGCCCTGAACCAATGAGGCTTTGTGCTTTTCTGACAGAACTAAAGGGACTCACAGTGTGATGTCCAGAGCCACTGGAGTCATTTCAGCACCATGAGGATGTTCCCACCCACAGAGGAGGGTGTCCTGAGACAGGGTTGGGGGCATTGTTCTACCCCATGTCTGAGCACAGCTGAGAGTCAGTCTAGTCTGTCTCCTGGCGAGTCTTCTGGCTTCAGCCAGTGTTTCAGTGACAATTGATTAACACTCAACATGTCCTACGCCTCGGTGTGACTACAAATAATGAATAACAGTTTTCTATAGGTAACAAAGCCCTCTGCAATTCCAATGCCCCTGCACCTTACAAGGTCTCTCACACAGGCAGCCCCAGATCTGTCCGAGGGGAGATAGGCAGGTGAGGGGAACGGGGTGTGCAGGCAGACAGGGGCCAGCCCGGGCTGGGGGGTGGGGGGCCAGGTCCCCTGGAGGTGCAGCTGTTCCCAGCCCAGCGGCCAGGGCTGCGGGCCAGAGCGACCCAATGTCCTGATTTTAAAAGACAAGCTGGAAATACGGGTTTTTTAAAATGTGGGATCTAATTGGTGTCTAATTAAACATTTTTAAATGTGGCACAGGCCAAACAAAATAAGACAAAACAGACCATCTGTTTGCCTGAAGCAGAGGCCTCCTGAAGTAAGAAAAGGGAGAGAGACCAGGAGAGACAGGAGGACAGGGAAGATGGCAGGGGGCAGGGGAGGGTCTACAGGAGGTGAGAGAGCCGCCCCACAATGCTGGGTTCCCTCCCCACACCCCTCATTTGCCCCCCTCCACCGCTGTGAGCCCACAACCAGTTCTATTCCAGGGACACACACACAAAGGCAACCAGAGGTGACGCACCCGCTGACCGCCTCCCCGAAGTGGGCTGAGGTCAACCCTGCCCCACGGAGCACCGAGCGGAGCCATACCCAGGCAGGCTGGGTCATTCTGGGCAGGCTGAGGCCCCTTCCCACAATCCCCGTGGGGAGCTGCACTCCACAGGACGTGTGAGCCCATCTCCCCGATAAGAAAGCTGAGGCTCTGGGCCTCTCTGCAGCCCCCGAGGCCCCGGCGGCCGCTGGCTGGCGGTCGGGTGTGCTGTTCTCCCTGGAGGAGACCTGGCAGCCGTGGAACTCCACCTGACAAAAGAGCAGCGCCTTCGTAGGCTTTTGTATTACTAATCCCTCCACACATTCCTTCTGGTTTCCCTTCATTTTATGTCTTAAGGGGTGAAGGGGACCTATAAATATATTTTTTAAAAAACATGCAAAAGCTTGCACGGCTTCCTGACAACAGCTTATGACAGGCCTTTTTCTCTTCTGTCCCCTGGGAGGCTTTGTGGGGCTGGGGACGCTGGGAGGAGCGGCGCCAGGTGAGTCACCCGGCCGCAGAAAGCCTCCGCGCTCAGCAGACCAGCCTGGCGCCCGCTCCCCATGGCCACGCGGCATGATGCTCCTCTCCTGCCCTGTCCGCGGCTGTCACTCAGGGGACCCTCCAAAGAAGCCCAGCACCTCCCTGGTGGCAGACTCCGAAACCTGGGTCCAGACTCCCGGGCTCTCCCCGGGGCTGCATCTCCTAGGCCCCACGTCCTTCACACCCTGAGGATCAAATCCAGTGTTATTATCCCCATTTTGTGGATGAGAAAGTGGGCCTGGGCAGCCACATGGGCTTCCCCTCAACCCCCACAATGACCCTGCCAGCCGGGCACTGGGAAAGCCCTCAGCTGGGGGCACAGGCACACCAAGGGGCCCCGAGGGTGGGAAGGATGCCCAACCGCGGCTGGTGCAGCCACCGCAGAAGTCCACGGGAAAGCCAGAGGCAGGCCCTCACAGTGTGCTCAGCCACATTCTCCACTCCCAGTCAGACCCAAGTAGCAAAGAAAACGTTCTTTCCGAAGTTTTAGCAATCCCCTTCCTTGGTGTAGGAAACAATTGATGGCAGGTGTTCGAGTGCTTGTACATGCGTTCCCAGCAGCCCTATCCACCACCGCCGGGGGGTGGGGGGGCAGCGACCCAGCGCCCGCCAATGGGCACCCAGACAACCAATGTGGCTCTCACACACGAGTGGGGCACCACGCAGCCCTAAAAATGAAGAAGACGCTGACAGGCCGCGCTGTGGACAAGCCTTGGAAGCATCATTCAAAGTGCAAGAAGCCAGACACAGAAGACCACATGTGGTACCGCTGCATTTACAGGGAACGCCAAGGACAGACAGACCCACAAGGACAACAAGGGGCGGCGGCTGTCCGAGGTGGGGGAGGGGAAGAGCCATCACTTGAGGGGTCCGGGCGTCTCTCAGGGGGAGGGGAGTGTCTGCGACGAGACGGAGGCTGGCAGGGGCCGCACCACACTGGGAACGTGCTGGGCGCCACCGCGCTGTTCGCTGTAAAACATGAGTTTCACGTGACATGAATTTTACTTCAGTGGAAACCGGGGAAAGCTGTGTTTTTAAAGCCAAGCTCTTTCCATTTTGCATGCAGGGAAATGGAGCCTCCAAGGATGAGGGCGCTGGGGGAGTGGCCAAGGTCCCGGGGCTTTTGGGGCGTCCTGGAAGGGGCCGGCTGCCCAGGCTTCTCTACATGTGGAGGGCGCTGAGGCTGCCCTGCAGGTCCAGGGTCCCTGCCCCTCCCTGTGGATCTCTCTCAGAGCACAGGATCCGGCCCTCCCCACAGGGGACACTCCCCGCTCGGGGACCACTGCCCCAGGGGGCGCCCACAGCTCGCCAGTCCCCCTTGCCCGGCCCCCCACTCTGGCCTCTGACACAGGTGACAGTCGTCAGCCAAGGGCCACCTCCCCACTGAGGGAGGCCTGCTGGAGTGCACACGTGGGCTGGAGCGGTGGCGGAGGGGTGGGGGGGGGTGGGGGGCCTGGACAGGCCGGGCCGGCCCCCAGCCGAGCCCTTCTGGGCAGGGGATGGAGGGTGGCGGCATGCCAGTTTTCTCCCCCCATGAGATGCTGACGTGATGCAGCACCAAGCCCAGGCCTGCGGGGCTCCTACCAGGCACCCACCGGGCTGGCTCCCCCTGAGTGGGCCAGCCCCTCCCAGCCCCAGCCATGCAATATAGGCGGCATGGAACCACAGAAGCCGCTGGAAGTCCTCCGTGCACCAAATGAATTTGCTTTTGAAGAGATGCACATGTGGCTCCTACAGACTTTACTGGGCTGAGACGATGCTGAAAGGCCACAGCCCCAAGCTCTTTTCAGGCCCGCAGGCTCGAGACCCGCCACCACCAGCCTCAGCGACCAAAGATGCAACAGCGCCCTCTGGCGGGCGCTCGGACGACTGCGGAACCCCTGGTCTGCCCAACGACGGACAGACCACCGGTCCCCTGGGACCGCATCCGGAGCCATCCTCTTCATAGATGACCTGCTACGCAGCGAGTCCTTCCCCAGAAGTTACCATCCATCCTGTCAATGGCAGCTCTGGCAAAACATCATCATAATGATGATGATGATGATGATGTAAGATGATGATGATGATGGTCACAAACATTTCCTGGGGGCACACATTGGGCCAGGGACTGAGCTAAAATGTTTACAGTCCCGAGTCATTTACTCTCAGGATGGAGGGGCCACCCTCTGCAGGTGCGTGGTGTCGCCCCCGGCGCACAGGTGAGAAACGGGGTGAACTGTTACCTTTCCAAGTCTCCGCGGCAGGGACGACCTGAGGGGGGCACCTGGTCTGCGCCGCCCCTCCCAATAAACCCTCTCTCCAATGCCACTCTCTGTCCCTCCCACCCACAGGGCATAACCCCCTCCCTCCAAAAAACTACAAGAAAATAGGAGGAAACACATCTAAATTTAAAGATCATGGGCCCTGGCTGGTGTGGCTCCGTGGAGTGAGTGCCAGCCTGCAAACCAAAAGGTTGCCAGCTCGATTCCCATTTAGAGCACATGTCTGGGTTGCAGGCCAGGTCCTCAGTAGGGGGCGTGCGAGAGGCAACCACACAGTGATGTGTCTCTCCCTCTCCCTCCCTTCCCCTCTCTAAAAATAAATAAAATCTTTAAAGTTTGTAGGGAAAATGATATGAAATTTGGCTGACTTCTGATCTATGGCAGAATGAGAAAATCTTAAGTCAAACTGAATAGCCAGTAATATCCACTCATAGGTATTGATCCTCTTTGTGAAGGAAGTGACGTCGAGTCTCGGAGGGCTAACTCACCCTGGTGTGCGTGAGAGGGAGGGAGGAAGTGGAATTCACACCAGACAACCCCGGTGGGTCTGCGATCCCGCCCTGCCTCCCTCCCTCAGGGCCCTGCTCAACGCCACCCCCCCCCACCCCCCAGGAAATCTTTGTTCTCCTTGCTCTGAATTCCCAAAGGGCCTCTGGGCACAGGGACCTCAATGACACGGCATTAGAGGCCTGGCACCAAGCCCAGCCTCCTCGTCTGTGAAGTGAGTGTGGTTCAAGCCCGTGGGGTCAACAGGGTCACGGTGCCGTGAGCGTTGAAAATGATAAACTGCAAACGTCTGCGCCCCCGCGAGCCCGGACTCCCGGAACAGAGGTAAGTGGTGCTCCGTTTGCACGTTCGGAAGCCCTGCTTCCCCAACTGGGCTCCCATGGGTGGTGGGACCAGCTGGAGTCCAGGGCAGGTCCTGAGTCAGCTGCCCCAGGCTTGGGATTCTGCATGGTAACGAGCTCCCCAGACCTCCCGCCACGTGTGAACGGATCTAAAGAGAAGCAGGGGCACATGGAGCTGATCAGGGGCACGTGGAGCTGATCAGAGGCAGATGGAGCTGATCGGGGGCACGTGGAGCTGATCGGGGGCAGTGCTTGGCCCTAGGAGAGCCATCAGCCCGTGGGAACCATGTTCAGGCAGTTAGAACTGAGCTCATGTCCTGCATGCCCGGATCGGTGTGTGCTGGAGTCTCGGGGCAGCAGCCTCGCTTCCAGGGCCTTGTGTCTTGAGAGACGCTCATTTGGTCCAGAAGCAGCAGGAGCAGGTAGTTGTAGCCAAGACTGCCGGTGGCCACCCACATGTTGGACCTCCTCCTAGGCACACGCTGGCCCCCACAGGCCACAGCAGGACTCTGTGCCAGCCAGCAGAGCTCCAGGCCTGGCCCACAGAACGGCCTCATGACCTCTGCCCTCTCCCCCTGCCCTCCCCCGTTGGCTCCTCCAACCCCCCTCTCTCTCTCTGCCTGAGGGTAGAAAGGACTCAGAGTGCAGGGAGCAGGGGCCCCAGTGGCTATGCCAGGAGCCAGGGTCCCCGAGTACCTGTGAGACAGAGCCCGGCCGTGCACAGGGACTGCCGGCACAGCTCCCGGCAGGCACCCAGTGGAGCAGCCAGACACACAGCAAGTCTGTGCAGACCAACATCTCGACCCTGGTCATCGCATCCAGCAGATGCCGAGGAGACCGCGGGCTTCAGGGCAGACGCGGACAGCCCACCAGGCCCTGCTCTAGGCCATCCTCACGGCCGCCGGGTAGGGTCGGGGACAGTCACATCCACACCACAGGTGAGAAAACTTGTTCTCGGGAACACGCGGGCTGTGCGGTCTTGCAGGTGTCCCATCGGCGGTGGGACAAGGCCTGGGATGCGGCTGTGACTGCACAGGGCAGCCTGCTACCTGGGGCTGGCGACCCATGCCTGTGTGCACACACATGCATGCACACACAGACACACCTGCACACAGACGCACGTGAACACAACACACACACGTCCCTCTGTGGCCCAAGACTCTCTACGGGGAAGTAATAAAAAAGAAGGTGAAACTGAGTGATACTAGAAGTGCCCTCACTCTTTGCCTAAATGTTAAAAGTGAACACACGTTCATTAACCGTGCTATAAAAACCGTGGAACGATGGTCGGCGCGCAGCCCTCGGGCCTGGGTCCCTCGCTGGAGGAGAGCGAGAGGACAGCTCCTGACTGGTGACGAGAGACTGACTTCGCCCAGTCACTTGCCCAGGGACACACGACAAAGGTGCAGCACCCTGCTCACCTCCTTCTGTGAGGGCTGCGGCCGCACCTGCGGGGACATGTTCCAACCGCGGCCCGGTGCCTCCGAGTTCAAGGCCGAGCGCAAACACCGGCTGAGAGGCAGACCCGGGAGGCCGGATCCTGTCCCTCTTCGTGACCCCAGGAAGACACCTCAGCCCCTCACCCCAGGTCTGCCCTGCAGACCACGCCCCACCGGGGACAGACACCAACAATCAGGTACAGGCCTTCCCAGCACCGGGGTCTTTCACACCATTTTTTTCTTTTCTTTTTCTTCTCTCTTCCTTTCCCACGCCCTCCCCTTGGGCAACCATCGGCCTGTTCTCTGTACCTAGTGGTCTGCTTCTGTTCGATTTGTCTGTGCTTTTTTTTTATTTTAGATTCCACGTAGAAGTGAAATCATATGGTATTTGTCTTTCTCTGTCTGACTTATTTTACCGAGTATACTACCCTTTTGGGTCCACCCATGTTGTTGTAAATGGTCGTTCTTTTTTATGGCCGAGTAATATTCCACTGTGTAAATGTACTGCAGCTTCTTTATCCACTCGTCTACAGACGGGCACCTGGCTGCTTCCATGCCATGGCGACAGTTGAAAATGCTGCAGTGAACACAGGGGTGCATACATCTCTCCCAGTTAGTGTTCCCGTCTTCCTGGGATAAATGCCCAGCAGTGGAATTGCTGAGTCATAAGGTGGTTCTACTTTTAATGTTTTGAGGAACCTCCACACTGCTTTGCACAGAGGCTGCACCAATTTACAACCAACGGTGCCTGAGAGTTCCCTTTCCTCCACGCCCTCACCAGCACTTAGAGCGTGTCGATGTACTGAGGACGGCCCTTCTGACAGGTGTGAGGTGATGTCTCCTGGCAGTTTTATTTTGCATTTCTCTAATGATCGGTGATATGTCGAGCATCTTTTCATGTCTATTGGCTATCGGTATGTCCTCTTTGGAGAAGTGTCTATTCAGGTTCTCTGCCCATTTTTTAATTGAACTGATTGAATTTTGGGGGTATCAGGTTGTGTCAGTTCCTTCTACATTTTGGATATTAACCCATTACTGGATGTGTCATTTGCGTGTATCTTCTCCCATGCAGTTGGTCATCTTTTTGTTTTGTTGATGGCTTCTTTTGCTGTATGAATACTTTTTAGTTCGATATAGTCCCATTTGTTTATTTTCCACTTATTTTCCTTCCCTGAGGAGACATTTTCAAAAAGATATTGCTAAGAGTGTTGTCAAAGAGTTTACTATTTTCTTCTAGTGGTTTTATGGTTTGGTTTCAGGTCTTACATTTAAGTCTTTACTCCATTTTGAGTGTATTTTTGTATATGATGTAAAAAGGCACTCTGGTTTCATTTTTGCATGTAATCAGTTTTCCCAGCACCACTGATTGAAGAGACCATCTTTACCCCATTGTATATCCTTGCCCCTTTGTCATCTATTAATTGCCCATATAAGTGAGGATTTATTGCTGGGCTCCCTATTCTATTCCATTGATTTATGTAATTGTTTTTATGGCCATACCATACTGTTTTGATTATTGTAGCTTCACAGTGCAGTTTGCTAGCAGGAAGTATGATACCTCCCACTTTGCTCTTTCTCAAAATTTTTTTGACTGTTCAGGGTCTTTGTGGTTCCACATAAACTTTAGGATTAGTTGTTCTAATTTTGAGAAGCATGCCATTGTCACTTTAATAGGAATTGCATTAAATCTGTATATTGTTTAGGTAGTAAGGACACACATCATTAATCCTTCCCATCCATCGATGTTTCTTTTTAAGATTTTATTTTTATTATTTATTTTTAGAGAAAGGTAGGGAGGAAGAAACATCAATGTGTGGCTGCCTCTTGTGCGCCCCCTACTGGGGACCTGGCCTGCAACCCAGGCATGTGCCCTGTCTGGGAATCGAACCAGTGACCCTTTGGTTCGCAGGCCAATGCTCAGTCCACTGAGCCACAGCAGCCAGGCCATTGACGTTTCTTACATCAATGCCTTACAGTTTTCAGAGTGCAGGTCTTTCATCTCTTTGGTTAAACTTATTCCTAGATGTTTTATGCCCTTTAATTCTTGTTCTAATCAGTCATTATTGCTGTAGAGAAAAGCATTATGGGTGTACAGATTTCTGTATAATGATTCTGTACCCTGCAACCTTACTGAATGCATTTATTAGTTCTAACAGTTTTTGTTTGTTTGATGGAAGCTTTAGGGTTTTCATGTCACCTGCAAATAACGAGACTCTTTCTTCCTGTCCAACTTTCCTCATCTCACCGCTGTGGCGAGGACTTCTGACACGACGGTGCAGAGCGGCGGTTACGGTGTAAACCCTTGCCCAGTCTCCAGTTGTCGGTGAACAGCTGGCCAGCGTTGCTATCAGCTGTGGGTTGGCCAAACACAGCCTTCATCTGTGGAGATATGTTTCTACTAAACTGGCTTTGTTGATAGTTGTATCATAAAAACACACTGAATCCTGTCCAATGCTTTGTCTACCTGTATTCAGAGGATAGGTTACCCTTTCGTTCATTAATGTGACGTGTCCCGCTCACTCATCCACAGACGCGGAGTCACCCCTGCATCCCCGGGAGGAATCCCACTTGGTCATGATGTGCATCCACTTAACTCAGTGTCCAGTCCAGTTTGCTGATATTCTGCTGAGAATTGTTGCATCTGTGTTCATCGAGGATATTGGCCTGTAATTTTCTTTTTCTGGAAGGCCTTTATCCGATGTTGGTACCGGGGTAATGCTGGCTTTGTAGAATGGGTTCGGAAGCATTCGTTCATCTTCAAGTTTTTGAAATAATTGTTTAGGAAGGATAGGAAGTGTAGGAAGGATAAATACTAGTTCTTCTTTGACTGTTTGGTAGAATTTACCCGGGAAGCCTCCTGGTCCTGGACGCTTATTTTTGGGGAGTTTTTTTTCATTACACTTAATAAAGAACTAGTGGCCTTCAATGCCAGCTTAATATTCTGTCCGGGTGATCTATCCATGGATGCGAGTGGGGTTTCAAACCCCCAATAGTCACGTGCCCAAGGACCCCAGTCCAGCAGTAACTGCTTTAGCGCCTCCGCTGCCCCTCTGCCGTACGCCGGGGTTCTGGTCACCACCTCCTCCTCCGGGGCTGGCCCCTTCGAGCTGTGCGATGTCCTTGTCTTTTTCACATTTTTGTTTGTTTTACAGTCTATTTTACCTGATGCAAGCATTGCTGCCCCCGCTTTCTTTTCACGTCTGGGTGCACGGGGATCACCGTCACCCCCCACTCTGAGTCTGCGGGAGTCTCTCGACTCACAGGAGCCTCCTGCAAATGTCTGCGGTCCGGCCGGCCTCCCGGGGCCTGCTCACTGGACATCCCCTCCAGTTACGTCTAAGGCAATCACGGACCAGTGCGTACTTACTGCTGTTCTGTTGTTTATTGGCTAATTTTCTACCGTCCTCTGTTCCTTCCCGCTTCTCCTGACCCCTTCCCATGTGGTTGCTGGTTTTCTCCAGCATTTGGGTTGGGGTTCCTTTCCCTTTATTCTTTGTATGTCTTTTGTAGGTTTGTGTGCAAATGGTTTGGGCAGGTAGGAGACAAGTGGCCGCCGAAGGTGTGCAGGACCCTGGCCTGAGGAGCCACAGCTGTTTTAGGTGGGGAGGCCAGGTGCACGCAGGGACCCCCTGTTCCTACAGCTCGCCCCCTCTGCTGCACCCAGCGGGCTGGGGCGATGTGTCCCAGACCACTGCAGTGACCGTGCAGGTAGGCCAGGGCACCTGGATGGAACCCCGCCCACCCTCAGGCGGGAAGCAGAGGTGCTCACCAGGCCCTCCCACCCAGAGCGTTCCTGCAGCCGGAAGGCTCCCAGCCTTATTGATATGGCTCTGTCGTGGCTGCACAGAAAGTGGCCTGCTGGGAAAGTGCCCTCCGCGTGGGCTTCGGGTCCCAGGTGGCTTGAGGAAGCTGAGTGGAACCAGGCAGGGACTTCCTGCACCTGGAGTGCCCGCCTGCTGGGCTGGAGCGACTCCAGGAGTGAAGCCAGGCGCCCCTGCGATCCCTCCCGCAGTTGGGTGGCGAAAGGTTCTGGGTGGCTTAGCTGGGAATGCACTGCGCAGTCCTGCGGGTAGGCCCAGCGCCCACGTGCAGCTTCCGCCAGCGCCGGAGTGGAGGGGACAGAGACACCCCGCTCACCGCAGCTCCCCAGCCTTCTCTGTTCAGCAATGTCTCTCCAACAGGCGGGGCTGGGAAAACGGTCAGCCTGCTGACACCACACACCAAACCAACGCGAAAGGGACTGGGGACTTGACCCTAAAACCTCAAAGAACGCAATGCATAGAAGAAAACATAGGCTCTCAACTTAGGGAACTTGGCTTTTGCGACCTTGACCCCAAAAGCAAGGGGAGCAAAAGCAAAACTAAGTGAGTGGGACTACCTAAGCTAAAACTTCTCTGCTCAGCAAAAGGAGGCAGCAACGAAACGAAAAGGCGGCCCGCCAAGCGGGAGAGGCATTCACAGCCAGTACTTGTAGGGGGCGAATAGCCAGAACACACAAAAACTCACACAACTTCACAACAAACACTCTGATTTTACAACGGGCAGAGGACCCAAACAGACGGTTCTCTGGGCAGACAGACAGAGGGCCCAGAGACACCCGAGCGGCGCTCAGCGTCACTGGCTACCAGAGAAATGCGGACCCAAGCCGCAGTGTGCACTGTCCACACCTGTCCGCGGGGCTGTCCTCACTGGGACGGACAGTGAGTGTCGGAGCGGATGCGGAGAACAGGGAATGTCGGCTGGTGCTGCCGCGCACCGCTTCACCAGGACACGTCCAAGGAACGCATCCCTGGGCGACTCCACTGCCGGGCGCACGTCACAGAGCACATCCCCAGGCCTGAGCGCCACAGCCCCCTGCACACCCGGGCCGTGCGCGGGAGCCCCGTCCTGTATGCCGTCTGTCACAGACCCCAGCATTGCTCCGTGATGGTCCACTGTGTCCCTGCTGTACCCCTCCCCACCTCCCGCCTTTATAGGGACAGACGGACAGTCCAGGGAGGCATCTCCCTCCACATCTTGGGGGATTAAATGGTTGCCTCTCACCTCTGCACCCCCAGTGCCTGGACACCCTTGTCGGTCCCTTCACTCCCTCAACAGGTCTGCGTGACACCTGCCGTGGGCCGGGCCCTGCGCTAGGCAGCAGGGAGACCGAGAGAGCGGTGACGAGAGGGTGCCGATGACGAGGGAAGCCACCCAGAGGGGCTGCGAATCTGCGGCACTCTTCGCAGGAGTACAGTGACCACGGAGGTGGCGTGCGGGCCGTGAGAGGGGCCCGTCGGGGCGCCCTGCCATCGCCCGGCTTCACAGATGACGCCCTGAGGCACAGAGAGGCTGCCCCTGACCCAGGGCTCCATGCGCCCAGCACCGGCGGGCAGTGGGGAGCCAGCCCTGGGCTTGGCCTCCGGAGAAGGAGAGGGGCCCGTCGCCCCGTCCTGTGGATCCGGGCCTGTGCGCACCACCACCCTGGCTGCAGGAAGCGTCTGCAGACGGAGCTGGCCTCGAGTCCTCTCCCCAGAGCCGTGGAGCCCTTTTAATTAAAGCGGCTGCCCAGCTGTCTGCGGATGAGGAATGGCCCTTGGACCGCGGAGCGGCCCTGCATCTGTCTTGTTAGCGACTCAGCGTCCGGAGCTGCTGCACTGGCCAGGAGGCCGCCTCTGCCAAGGCCGCCAGGCCACAGAGGGCGTCGCCCTGCTGGGTGAGCTGGCTGGCCTCCCCTACAGCCCTGTTCTCTGCTGGGGGGGAGGGGGGGTCTGCACACTCAGCCCCCCTGGGGAAACGCAGCTCAGCTCAGCCTCATGGCTGCAGCATGGGGCCCCTCCTGAATACCTGGCACTCCGCTGGCGACTCCCAAGCACGGGCCATGGGGAGACCCCACCGGCAGAGGCGGCCTTCTGGGGACAGGCCTGGGCAGAGCACTGGACTCAGCTCACAGGAGGGGCGCTAACCTCTCGAGGACTCAGTTTCCCCTGTCACATGAGAAGGAGACTGGTCCCACTGCCAGGGGTGGCAGGAGGGCTCAGTGGGGTGACCTGAAAAAGCACCTGAGCTCGGACGCCGCCATGCCAGCAATGCAGAAATTGCTGCATTAACACCGAACGCCACCATCTCTGTGTAACCCTTCTTCAGGGTACCGCAGTCCGCGTGAAGTGACAGTACAGGTAAAGAGCACATAGTAGGCCCTCAACAAATGTGGTGGAAACCTGATCCCCTCTCCTACTATCCCCCCATCAAAACCTGTCCCCAGAACACTGATCCGCCCCAGAGGACCGGCTGCAAGAGCCTGGTGGGAGCCATTGCAGGCGAGCCTGTCCCACCACTGCCGATGGGACGGAGGTGCCAGCTGGAGGCCTGCGCCGGTGGCCTGAGGTGGGACTCGGGGCACTCGCAACGTCATCCAACTGAGTCATGCTGCCAGACTGAGCCTCGGTTTCCCCCTCTGTCACAGCAAAGGAACCCCACCTCCTCTCCGCAGCCTGGAGAGGGGGACACTGTGACACACACAGCCCAGGGTCGAGCACATGTCCCCACGGCGGTCACCTTCTCTCCCAAGTCAGCCCCAGGCCACCCCACATCTTCCCGCAAAACCACGTTCCTTCCTTTCGCGGTGCCAACCACTCGCATGCTCCCTGCCAAGTGCTTCTCAAAGCACAGCCATGGACCATTCACGGGGCTTCCAGGGGTGCTGGTCCAATGCAGATTCCAGACCCTGTCCCTGACATGTGGGATCAGAACCCCGGGCAGGCCTTGGAATTTGCATTACAGAACCGCACAAACTGGGGGTGGGGAGCCATGGCCGTGACTCGGACTGGACTCTGCTTTCACACCCATGTCTGGGCCTGGCGGTGAGGGGGGAGTGCTGGATGGACCTCCAAAGGCTGTGCCATTTGGACGGAAGCCCACAGAGCCCCCAAAGGCGAAGATCCACTGATCTGTGCTCCTTCGTCCCAGCCCCACAGGGAGGGGTCATTCCTGCTCCGAGTCTTGCCCTTGACACCCCTTCCGAAACAGTCACGTGGGACAGTCACTGGGGTGGACTCTCTCCTGAATCTGTCATCTCCAATTCCCATCACTGTCCAGCATCGGAACGAGCTTTATGCTCATAATTACCATCGTAACAGTTAGAAAAGCCCAGGTCCCAGCACCGCCACCCCCGTGCGACCTTGGGCCGGTCACCAAGCCCGGCAGAGATCAAACACCGAGACGCAAAATGAGACGGGAAACTCCGCACCGATCTGTTCCTCCTCAACTCATCCCCTCGACTTCCAGCCACTTCACCTGCTTTATTTTCACTTTTTAGAGGTTTCCATTTTATAAGTTGCTAATTGTAGGAATGACACTTGCTCACTTTGGGTTTTTTTTTTTTTTTTAAAGAAGTCTGCGGAAGCAGGGAACCATCACCCACAAGCTCACCAACCGCTGGCATTTCCTCCAACCGCTTCCTCCAACACCTCCCGTGGCTGCCGGCAAACTGGACATAAACAATGACGCAGCCTTCTCTTTCCTACTTAAAAGAAAGTGTTTGTGCCATGATTTGGCCCATAAAAATTCTTCATAGGCATCATCTTTCATTCTTCATAAACTTCAAGTGCACGGGCTCCAATTTCCCCAGCTTGACGGGCCCCAACAGCCCCGCCCGGTGTCTCTGTGGCTAACAGCCGTTGGTGCGCTGGCCACAAGCACCCCGTTTCCGGCCCTTGGGTTTTGTTCAAACCACACACACAGACCAGAAATGCAGGTGGTGCCAGGACTGGGGCAGAGGCTCAAAACTAAAGCGGCTCCGTCTGTGTCTCCTTCCCGGGGGCCTCACCCCAGCACACCCCGCTGCAGCATGACCTTCATCCCAGGATGCTCGGAGAAGCCCGGTGGTCTGCCCCGGCTGCACAGCCAGCGAGAGGCAATGCCGGGAGACCGTCCTCAGCTCTCTGACCCCGACGCCCCAGCGGTTCTTGGGCTGGCGTGACAAAGGTCACAGCCAGGGTGCAGACGCCAGGCTGGGACGAAGGGCCGGCCATGCATGGCAGGGCAGTGGCAATTCCTCAGCCTCCCACTTGGTCGGGTGCAGAACCGCCCTCCTCCAGTGCAGTCTGGCCCTCCCGCCAGCAGAGGCGGGTCCTGCCTACCGCTGATGGACCGACTCCCTCCCGGATGGGCCTTCTGTGGTCACAGAGCCTCGCTGATGGGCAGCCCCCTGCGTGGACGGCAGGGGGAGGGCTCTGAAGACCTGCTTCTCCATAAAAGCCGCGTCAGCACCAACCCTTCCAGTCTGGAAAGTCACAAAAGGCTGGCAATGATCCCGTAAAGAGTTTGCTCGAGAAAAATGAGCAACTTTCAGTGAGAAAGGAAAGCCTGATGGTGTTTGAACTTGTCCTGGCCACATCTCCCTGACCGCGGCCCCACGCAGCCTTGAAGACCAACGGCCTGCCGAGTACGGTGGCCAAGCAAACCGCATCCAGGCGCCGCGGACGGGGGCGGGGGAGCTCTGGAGCTCCCAGAAAAGCCTGTTCCCCAGAACTGCTGTGCCGTTTGGCCGGTCGGCCGCTCCCCGTGGGCTCCGTCCCGTGGCGCACCTTCACTCGACCTGACTCGGAGCGTCCCCAGTGAGAAACTCCCCCTGGGCCGGGGCTGGACACAGGGGCAGTCTTCTTTAACTCCGGCATTATCAGTCGGAGCTCGGGAGAGGCTGATCAAAAAACAGGAAAAAGGAAAACCTGGGGAATGGGAGACTCGGAAAGGTCTGCCACATTCCGGGGAATCTGGAAGGCTGCGCACACACACAGGGCTGTGCACATTACCGGGAGACACTTGACACGTCCCTCATCGCTCACTTCCGGCTGACCTTGACATTCTGCACAGGCAGGAAGTGAAGGCTGAGCTGGAGTTGTAAACAGCCTGCCAGAGCACTTTGCACCCCAACACACACCGGGGTTCCTTCGGCAAATATTGGGTGAGATACTGTCTCGAGGCATTTACGGAAATCTCTGTCCCATGATTAGCTGACCCCTGAGCTAACCAGGCAGAGACTTCATGGCCACACGTGACAGAGAATACAGACTTCACAGCGTCCACCCAGGGAAGTCTCTAAACACAGACTGCGGCGGAAGCAACAGTATCGGCAAGAACAAGTGCATTAAACCCTGGGGACAAAGGGAATTTGATTTCCAGAGCTGCCACATTGTATCATTTTAAACATCTAGTTTTCACAGAAAGTTCCAAGACAGAAACACACAGAAAAGGATGGCCCATCGATGGGAATAAGCAGCAGTCAGGGAGACCGTCCCCAGGGGAGCCCGAGATCAGTAGAGATACTAAGTCAGCTACTACAAATAAGTTCGAAGAATAAAGAAATCGTGTCAAGAGGATGAAAGGGAAGCATGAGGATAATATCCCACTAAATCATCTCAGTAAAGAGGCAGAAATTATCGATCTAAAAAAACAGAAACTCGGGAGTTGAAGAGTATAATAACCCATGTGAAAAATCGACCAGAGGGCTCACAGCAAGTTGGAACTCGCAGAAGAAAGAATCAGTGAACTTGAAGACAGGTTAATTGAGATTCCCCAGTCTGAGAAACAGAAAGAAAAAAGTATTAAAAAATAAACAGAGTCTCTAAGATCTGTGAGACTATAAGATCAACCATTTACTTCATTAGCATTCTAGAAGGAAAAGACAGAAAAAGGCAGGAAATATTTCTAAAGAAAGAGTGGCCAGCCCTGACTGGTGTAGCTCGGTGGATTGAGCACATGCTGCGAATCAAAGGGTCGCCGGTTCGATTCCCAGTCAGGGCACATGCCTGGGTTGCCGGGCCAGGTCTCCAGTAGGGGGCACTCAAGAGGCAGCCACACATTGATGTTTCTCTCCCTCTCTTCCTCCTCCTCTTTCCCTCTGTCTAAAAGTGAATAAATAAAATCTTTTTTTAAAAAAAGAAATAGTGGCCAAAAACTTCCAAAATTTGATGAAAACATTTAACTGCACATCAAAGAAGCTTCACACATTCCAAGCAGGACAAACCCAAGAGCTCCACACCCAGACGCATCTCACTCAGTTAAGCTACTGAAAGTCAGAAACAAAGAGTCTTGAAAGAGGCGACAACCTGCCACGTCACGTAGGAGCCCTCCGCAGGCTCAGCGGCTGGCCTCTCAGACGGAACCGAGGAGGCCGGTGGCCGTAGATGACCCGTTCAACGTGACAAAAGAAAAGACTGTGGAGCAAGAATTCCATATCCCCTGATACTGTCCTTCAAAAACAAAAAATAAATGAGATGTCCCAGATACGCAAGAACCGAAAGTCACTGCTGGCAGATGAGCCAGACAGGAGACAGCACAGCAGGTGCTTCCAGCCTGAACAAGACAGGAGCGCAAATCCTCGCCGAGAAGTGGAAAGGGTCCGTCCCCGCCGCAGCCGAGGCCAATCTCTGAGGCGCAGCAATGTGTTTTACCTGTGACTTTTCCTTCGCCTAACTGATGTAAAAGATCATTAAGTAAAACAGTGTCGAAAGCGCTGCATGTACCATCAATACCATGTAAATTTACACGGGACTTACATGGTATTAACACGGCCCTGACAGTACAAAGGAAGAGCGAGGGGGTGGAGTGACGTTGGAGCAAAGGTTTTGTTTACCACTGAAATTAAGTTGGTATCAACCCAAAGTGGACTTTTAAGTTGTTAATTACAATCCCTAGGGCGGTCGCTAAGAAAATAATTCAAGTAGATAAATATAATAAAGCAATAACCAAGGAGTCAGAAGCGAATGCTGGAAAATATCTCAACAACATGCAATAACGGAAGAGTCAAGTCACGAAAAAGAAATGACACATAAAGAAAACTAAGAGTCCAATGGCGACGCTAATCCGACCTTGTCATTAGCCCTGACTGGTGTGGCTCAGGGGGTTGGCCATCATCCCACACAGCGCAAGGTCGCCGGTTCGATTCCCGGTCAGGGCATGTGCCTGGGTTGCGGGTTCAGTCCCTGGCAGGGGTTCACAGGACAGGCAACCGATTGAAGTTTCTCTCCCTTTCTCCCCCCACCTTCCTCTCTCTCTAAAATTAATAAATAAAATCTTTTAAAATAATAATTACACTAAATATGAATGGATACCTAGCACAACCCACAGGCAGAAACTGGCAGAATGGACGACCAAAAAAGTGATCCAACTCTAAGCTGTCCATAGAAGACACACTTTAGAGTGAAAGACCCAAACTGGCTGAGAGCCAAACGGACTCGGGGGGGAAAGATACATCATGCGAACTGACCCGCAGAGCTGAGGGGTCGGCCACCAGCAGACGGAACCGGCCGTGAGAAGGCACTGGGCGCCCCGGCAGAGCTGGGCCTCGAGCTGCCTCAAGAGCCGGCAATTCCTCGGCGGGTCTGTACCCCAAAGGGCTGAAAACAGAGTTCAAATGCCTGGACATGTGTGTTCCTGGCAGTGCCGTCCACCACAGCCCAAAGGTGGAAAAGACCCAAATGTCCATCCGCAGCCAATAGACAGGCAGAGAGCGTGGTCCGGCCCCACGTGAAATGCCCTCCCGCCACGGGCGGGACGGAAGGTCTCGCAGCAGCTGCCACGTGGACAAGCTCCAACCAGGACCCTGAGTGAAAGGGCAGACGCAGACAGGCCTGTGGCATGAGCCCATTTATATGACACGTCCGGAACAGGCAGATCACAGAAGCGGAGCGCGGATTGGAGGGGGTGCCAGGGCTGCGGGAGGCAGGAACGGGGCATGAGTGTTCCTGGGGCCCGGGGAGTCGCTGTGAGGTGGCAACGTGCAGAACTAAGCAGAGGTGAGGCTGCACACACTGCAAGTGTGCCAGGTGCCACTGAATTGTACACGTCAAAATTGGTGAGTTTGTATGGATTCCACCCCAAAGTAGGGGGGAGCCACCACAGCAATCCAGCCTCCAAGCCCTGTCACCCCCGATGTGGACATGGGACTCCTGCCTCCCGCCCCCTGACCAAGGGGTGACCACTGAACACACAAACTCAGGAGCTCTAGTATTACCCATGAACCCTGATGACACCAGCAGTCCCTAGAACCTAGCGACAGTGGCATGTCCAGCCGTGAGCCCACCCCCACGCTGGCCACGCTGGCCGCCTGGTCCCCATCTCCCCGGAGCTCAACCTCCACCTCCTGCTGCAGCCGGCGGTCACCTACTCATGAGGGGAAAGAAGCCCCCACACACCTAGGGAAGGACTTCTCTGGCTTTGCGTCAGTCACTTCTGTGAGCCGTCCCCCCAGATAATGGAAGAGGCCGAGCCGCCCCCCTCCCCGATGACAGGGCGTCAGCCACAGACGGGCCAGCAGCTCGCTTCCAAGGGAGATGGATGCACTCGCGTAAATCGTCCTTTCTCACTGTTCCTCAGCCGGTGGAAAATGACAGGCTTTTCAAGTAGACCCGACCTGGAAAAGTGGCCGAGCGGCCTGCCAGGAGCATGCGCTCCATCATGCAGAGGCTGCCTCCGCTGGGGGCGCAGAGGCTGGGGGGGCGGGGGCAGCAAGGGGACACTGTGGGTGGAGAAAGCACGGATTCAACAAAAACAAAGAGGCACCAGCACGGGCCCAGGTCACTCCCAGATGTGTCCCCCGCCGGCCTCCCCAGCCTTCCTCCCACACTGAGCCGGTGCATTCGGTGGCTCCCCAGCACCTGCAAGTCAACCGGCTGGTTCCAGGGCTGCATGCTTGGCTTCCAACCCCCTCACCCCCATCACCTCTTCGCTGTGGGACCCTGGGCCAATCACTTAACCTCTGCTGCAATCCTTCCTTGAGAGAACCTTTACTGAGCACCTAGCACGTTTAAGATCTGGGGGTACAGCAGAGACCAAAGCAGCACCTGCTGCTAGGCATTAAACATCGTCCCCACCAGAATGGGGGACCCACGCATGCTGGGCAGGGACCCCACAGTCACTGAGGAGAGAGGCGGCACTGGGGTGGGGAGGGGCGACAGGGACGGCCCCTCTGTTCTCAGCTCCCCGAAGGCAGTGAGACAGCAAGCCCCGCAGACGCCTGGGGGAAGAGCGTGCAGGCAGCCGGACGACACTTGCGAAGGCCCGGTGGCAAGAGCAGCCTCACCAGGTGGGGCAAGATCCCACGGAGCTCTGTGGTCAGGGAAAAACTTGGTTCAAAACTGGGGAGTGGCCTCTCATGTCACCCAGAATAAGATGCAGAGGGGTGACTCTGAGCTTAATTTGCTGGGGGTCATTCTGGCTGCCATTTGAAGAGGGCACTGCAGAGGGCAAGGTGGGGGCACCTTCCGTTCCCACAGGTAAAGCCTGGCTTGTGCCTGGTGACAGGTCACTGCACAACAGCTCCGAGGGACACCAGCAGTTCCCAGCCCTCCGAGCCTCCGTCCCTGCCGTAGCCGGGCACAGGCAACGCCCCGCAAAGCCCACAGGATGATCCTGGCCCCAAGGAGCCCAAGCGTGGGCTGGGGGGTAGGTGCTGACCTAGGACAGGGGAAGGGGCTAAGCGGAGTGGATCCCCTGTGCCAGCCCCTCCGCTCACCACCCCTCCACATCTCCTTTCTCCCCGCAGAGGGGCTGGGCCAAAGCCCGGGAAGGAGGGTGGGCAAAGGGACCACGTGCCCTCCCCACCTCAGGGTCCCTGCCACACAGCCAGAGCAGCCGGGGATGGACTGGCTTTGGACGGGATGCAGAGCAAAAGTTTGCAAGTGGCCCAGAAATGCGACGTCCTGCCCAAGTCCCTGGTGAGGGTCCTCCTCCCCGTGGGAGGCAGAGAGCCTGCCATAGCTGGCGACAGCCCCTGGGAGCAGCCTCCCCTGGGCCTGGAGACCCAGCAACCCCTTCGGCCCCTCCCAAAGGTAAACCTGGGTGGGTGGCCATTAGTGCCCACCCACCCTGAAAACTCTCGCTCCCATGAATGTGCGAAAGTCCCTGCAGGCCGGGATGAATGCAGAAGCGAGAATGCCAGGCTGCAGGTAAGTGAGTGCATTGTAATTCCATCTGTGCTTCTTGCCAGTGGCAGGACCGAGGGCCTCCCCCAAGCATTGCAGAGACGTGCAGGGTGGGATGGAGGCGGAGGTGGGGGGCTACATGTGGTGCAGTGGCGTCAGAGACCCTCCAATCCCAACCCACGCTCCGCGACCAGGTGCCCCTGTCCGCAGGGTCAGAGACACACCCCCAACCTGCTGACCTGGCTGGTGGGGGCTTCTGGTGGCAGCCAGAGCCTGTCCCAGCACTTCCTAGTGGATGCCGCCTCTCCACTCCAGAGCCGCTTGCTGGGCTGAACTCACTGGACGGACACCAGGCTCTGGGCCCCGGAGGGGTCTGTCCCACCTGCCAGGCCCCCTCAGCCGCACGCAGTTCGCCCTGAACCCCCACCTCACAAACCACCTGTGTCCACAGTGTGAGCCTCACATGACCTCACTCTCGAACGCGATGAGCTGGTTAACATGGTCCCTGTTTTTGTGAAGACTACATGAGGGGACAGGATTGCAAGCACAGGCTTGTGAGGTGCAGGTGACAAATGCCTACCTCAGCCCTGGCTGGTGTGGCTCAGCGGACTGAGTGCCAGGGTGCGAACCAAAGGGTCACCGGTTCGACGCCCAGTCAGGGCACATGCCTGGGTGGCGGGCCAGGTCCCCAGTAGGGGGCGCATGAGAGGCAATCACACATTGATGTTTCTCTCCCCCTTTCTCCCTCTCTTCCCCTCTCTCTAAAAACAAATAAATAAAATCTGAAAAAATTAAATACACGCCCCATGAGGCTCTGGGCCCTCCCAAGAGACCGGGGCCAGCACAGCCCAGAACCGGGCACACGGGATGCTCAGCCCCGACTTTCCAAGCATACAGCTATGTGGGTTCGTGCGCTTGTCTCCCGACTCCACACCCACCGGCCCCACAACCCTGGATCCTCGAGCACGAGAACACGTGTCCAAGGGTGAACTCCTGAGCGAGCTAACCACATGCACCCGGGGGCCGCCCAACGCCGGGGAGCCGCCCCCCTCCCCAGCCCCTCGGCTGTTCTAGGAGCTTGGTGCCATTCCCAGCTCTGCTGCTGGCCTGCTGCCCGTCACCTGCCACCAGCACCCCCCTATAAAACACAGGGGACTTCCTCGGACATGGGTGGGGCGGGGGGTGCTCTGGCGTCCTCCTAGGTCCCTCACCCTGGGAGCGGGAAGTCAATGGAACAGTTATTTCTCCTGCCTCCCAAAGAGGGGAATGTGGGCCTGAAGAGCTTTCAGGAGGGAAAGTGCTGCGTGATGATTATTTAATGTTCCACAGGCCCATCAATACACTGGACGCTGCATGGCCCAAAGCCATCGGCTGCTGGCTGCCGGGAGCGCCAGCCCACAGGTGACAGGCAGGCTCTGGACCCTCCCAGCGCCTGGTTCCCGGTGGGCACAGGCAGAGGGTCCCTCTGAGACTGGCTCTGTCCCCACCTCTGCTCCTGGGGTGAGGAGCTCAGCACCTGGGAGCTGGGGGTGGTGAACCCACAGCCCAGGGGTGCCGTGGGCCCTGAGGCGAGTTGCTGCTGACACCTGGGGGCCACCCGGGGCCTCCTTCAGCCCCCCCACACGCAGTCTGTCCTCAGATGTGTCTGTGATGCTGTGGGGGGTTCCTGCCACGCCCCCGCCCCCCACTGCTCTGTGTTCACTGCGTGAAGCGGTGACAAGCAATGACAAAAGCCACCAGCCCTGTCAGCCTCTGACTCCAACTGATTTCCAAGGGGCCAGCAGCCGAGACACTTAAAAATATCTTATTATAAAATGATACCACAAATACATGCCCAGCAATAGAAGATATTATAACTCATACACGTGTCTGTACCTTAACCTCACAGGAAAAACACCCCAAGTGTGTTATTCCTTTGTGCCACATTCACCTTGAATCACATGGGGAGCCCTGTGCCCAGGGCCCCTGCCTGATCCGTCCCTCCCCACCCCACCCCACCCCAGCCCTGTAGGCGACCTGCCTCCCATTTCAGGGTGCAGCTGAGAACCACCCACGAGGGACCCACCCTTAAACTTGCTCTCTGCAGACATTTCTGGGGTGCAGCTGAGGCCCCCACGGTGACATAAGGCCCTGGGGGCAGAGCCATCACCCCCACCCGGAACACGGCCCACCAGATGCAAATGTTCATCCGACAGATACTCGGACCGCCACTCAGACCACACGAAAGAAATTCCTTCAAAATCCATAAATTGCTTCATAAACACGAGGCAGTACCACGGGCTCACGGCGGATCGGGCATGCATGCCGGACACCCAGGGGCTCCCTCCTCCCCACGCCAGCTCAGCTCTGCTCTGCTCTGCTCGAGCTGCGCCCTCCCGAGAATGCTGGCTGGGGACTGCGGGGCCTCCCCAGCCCCAGGCCCCAAACCCAGCAGCTCAGAGCAGAAGGGCCAGATCTGACCCCTCACCCCGCTCCCCAAGGGGAGGAGGGGGCCCAGAGTGGGCAAGTGGGTGCTCCCAGGTGTCACAGCAGGTCAGAGCCCAGGCCAGACTACTCCACTCTCAGGCCCGGTGATTGATTCCCAGTGCACTGCCCTTTGGGGGGAGGACGATGCTTTTATTTAAGAAATAAATACGACGTGGCGTAACCAAGGAGTGGCTGAGGTGTGTCTGCATTTTCTGCTCTGAGCCCAGCGAGTGCTTGTAAAACAGAAGCCACCAGATCACTCGGGTGCCCCAGTCCCCTTCATGTAGGGACAGCTCGCCTGGTCAAGAAGAGTTTGTCCTGAGCAGGAAGTGGACTCAGAGCCTGTGCCTGGGTGTCCGGATGTCTGCATCCCAGGGGCAGACAGACCCGGCCAGCCCCCAGCGCCTGTCCTCTGCCCCCCCGCCCCCACCCGCCGAGCTCTGGGCCCAGGCTTTCCGACAACAGCCCCTTCCCTCACAGCCTCCCAGGCGACCCCTCAGCTGCAGTGGCAGCAGCAGCGGCTGGAGATCCGTGCCAGGCAGACCCCTGGACCCTCCTCAGATCACAGCTGAATGTCACTGCCTCCAAGAGTCTTTCACCTCTGTCCCTGTGTGGTCCCCTCACTTTGCTGCTGGTTCAAGTCCTTCTGAGCACCTAGGGGCACGCGAAGGCCCTGCAGGACGAGTGCTGAATGCTGTTCGCCATTCAGTCACAGCCGCTGGCGGGTTCGGTGGGCGGCAGCGGCGAGTCCCATCACCCTTCTATCCTGGGGAGCCACATGCCACCGAGCGTGGGATCCTGGAGCACCTACAGCGTCTCCCGTGACGAGGTGGTGGCTGGGTGGACAGGTAAGTGGGTGGGTGACCGTGAAGAGGGGCGAGGATGACTCAGTGGGCGATGAGGAGATGGGCGGGAGGGTAGCCGGGCGGATGGACACAGGCGGCTGGATGACCAGAGCAGGGGGAGGGGTGGCTGGGTGAGTGAGTGATAGGTGAGTGGGCGGATGGGGAGACAGAGGGTGGACAGGTGGACAAATGGACGAACAGATAGCTGGTCAGGCGAATCGATGGTTCCGATCATCAGCGGGCAGGTGGGTGGGCAGATGGGTAGGTAGCCGGCTGGACACAGGGCAGAGGACACAGCTGGAAGCACAGTTCTGGCGATCCGGGATCTGAGTTGCCTGTGCTCCCCACCCGCCCCTCCTCCACTCCCCTTCTCTCGGGCACAGCTTGGGAACAGGCTGACAGTGACAAGTGACGGGGCCAGGCCGCGGACCCATGTGGCCTCCGGCTGTCAGGAAGTCTGGCAGCCCTCCGCCCCTTCCCACGCCGCCCAGCCCTCCCTCAGCGTCCAGAGAGGCAGGGCTCACCACCTCTTGTAATCATGAGGAGCAATCACAACAAAACACTCCTTCCCGGCTCGTTCCCAAAATAGCCTCTCTCACCACCCAGACACTCCGGCTGGCTGGCTCCCCTCATTCAAACCTGACGAGGCAGATTTTCTAGAGCCCTGGGCCTGAGTTGTTGTGGGGGGGAGGGGTGGTGGGAGAGGCAATGACGCCCCCCAGGTCCCAGGGAGAGAATGGCAGGGGTGGGCGTCACCTCGGAGGGGAAGCAGGGAGCTGGACAGTATGCCAAGGGCTGTGCTGGAGGTGTCCCGATCAGCAAACCCCAAACCCGCCCTGCGCGAAGGTGATGCCGGCTCCACTCGTGCGAGAGAACTGAAGCCCAGAGTCGCTGCTGCAGGCCCTGCAGGCCTGGCTTCCCCACATCCCCCCTCCTCATCCTAGGGCTCGGCCAACCAGAGTTGGAGCGGAGAAGGCTGATGTGGGGACCGGCCCAGAGTAATCAGGGAAGGCTGCCTGCAGGAAGAGGCAGGGCTCATGAGAGGACTCCGCCTACAGCACATGGGCACCACTGCAGGGCCTTGGGGAAGTCCCTGGAGCCCTCTGAGCCTCCATTTGCTCATCTGCGTGATGGGAGCGAGAAACCTGGGAGGGCGTCGGGGAGGCCAGACCGGTCTGACTCGGACAAAGCAGTAGGGGCGGGTGGGGCCACCCTCTGACGGCACTGGGCCGCTTCCCATTGGCACAGCCGGGAGCTTTAAATGCACCAGTGCTGGGGCCGACCTATGACCCCGCCCAGGTGAATGAACCCTGCCGGGTGCCAGGCCTGAGCTGAGCAGCAGCCCGCCTGGCCTCTGGGGAACAGGGAGAAAAGCAAAAATGGGGCCACCTGAGCAGGGAGCAGACGTGGGCTCGGCCTCGGACCCGCCTCATCAGCCCCACCCAGCCTGTACCCCCCTGTGCCCTGCTGTCTAGATGCAGCAAATATGTCTCCTCTCTGGGCCTTCGCCCGTGCGGTCCTCTGCCCAGAACACCCTCGCCATCCTCCCGGGCACACCCGCCTCTCTCCCAGCACGTCAGGCAGGGCCAGCTGCAGAAGGGCCCCTGAGAGGCCCCGGTCCAGAGGAGCAGACGAGTGAGCAGGCAGCTGGATGCACAGAGCCCTGTCAGAGGGCCCCTCCTCCAGGAAGCCTTCCACTCCCCCTACCTGCCCCGGTGACACCAGATTAACGTTCTCCTCAGGGCCAAATTTTGGAGGGGCTCAAATCCATCCACTGCTCTGCCCACCACCACAAATACTTCCCACGTGGTCAGGACCCTCTCCCAGATCTGGCTCTGCTCTTGGTTGCCCCACGCCGGCCTGGTGCAGACCAGCGCCACCTCCCCTGTGTCCCCAGGGAAGCCAGACTGCCCAGAACTGTGGGAAGTCAGGTGGTGGTGTGAGCTGAGACGGGACTCAGGCATCCTGGTGCTTCGAGTGAGCTGTGTGACCTGGGGCAGGTCGCTCAACCTCTCCGAGGTTAGCCTCTCACAGATCTGAGCAGGAAACGAGGATGGGATCCATGCAGAGCCCTGGTCACAGAGGGGCCGGGGAAGCTGAGGCAGCTCGGAGTGGGGAGCGCAGACGCTTCCATGAGGTGTGGGCAGGGCGAGGAGGCAGGCCGGGGTCAGGCCTCGGGGCCAGAGCAGGAGCCAGGGCACCCTGGGGGAGGAAGATGGCGTGTGCACCCTCTCACTGCCCTGCCCTTGAACTTCGAGCTGCCCCCCAGGCTAAAACCCCAGGCCACGGTGCGAGCCAGCAAGCCCAGGAAGGAGTTGCTGGATGGACGGACGGACGCAGGAGGAGGGGCAGCTGGGTCTGCAGGTGCAGCCACCAGCTGCACAGCCCCTCCCAGCTGCCGGTGAAGGCGGTCACCACTCACAAGGCCGGGCCAGGAGCTCTGCGTGAACCCGCCTGTGCCGCCCTGTGAGGGCAAGGGCCTCTCTTTGGCCTGAGCCACCGTGGCCCTCCCAGTGGCCCGACAGGCCAGGCTGAGGACACAAGCTGGCCCCACGGCAGGTTTGCCCCGGGCACTGGGTGGGCGCAGGCTGCAGCTTCCTGGTGGGTCAGAATCACGTCAAAGGCCTTGGCTGTCTCAAGTCAAGGTCATGGCCTGAAACAGGAGTCCACTCAGATGGCTCTTGAGTGACGCAAGTCAGCCGAGGCAAGGTGAGGGTGAGGACACCAAGTAGGCAGTGAGGCCCGAGGGAGGAGCTGGTGCGGACTGTGACCACCTGCGGCCCGACAGCCAAGAGCAGCCCGGCCAGAGCTGCGGCCTGGGAGGGGGGGGGACGGGGCGGGCGGGAGGAGCAGCCTGTCTCCAGGTGGGCCGGACCTTCCTGGGAGCCGTCCCCAGCTCTTTTTCCTAGAGCCCCCCAGTATTTCAAAGAACACACCAGAAGCTGGATGGGCACCAACCCAGACCTCCGGCCAAAAGGGCCCACCTGAAGCCCCTGGCCGCCCAGGCCTCCAGCCGGCCCTCCCCGCAGGAAAGTGCGCACGGTGGAGTACAGCCAGGCTCCCGCCTCCGTGGCATCGACCACCCCGCCCAGAAGCAAGGCCACAACTGTCACAGCCCAGGGGAACCTCAGGGGCCAGCAGACTCCAGAGCCCAAGTGCGGAGGCTGGGCCTAGCCTCCCAGGCTCCAAGTGGTGTGCCCATGGCCAGTCACCTCTGTGTGCCCGCCAGCAAAGGGGGGCAGCCTTCCCTCTGGCCCATCCCTGCCACAGTCCCAGGCTTGTCGCTGCCCTGGACCTACCCTCCAGGTCCCACCTGACTCAGGGGCTGTCTGAGGTGCTGAGACCCCCAAGTTCAGAGGCCAACGCAGGCTGGGAAGGCCTAAGGTTTTCCCAGGGGGTGGGGAGGGGTTGTCCCGGACAGCTCCTCAAGGGAATGACACCAGAAGGAACTGAACGCAGAAGCTGCAGCGTCCAGGGAGGACACGCTACCAAGGAGGGCATTTCGGGGACAGGAGGAGCGTGCACAGAGCCCCCACAGCTTGGCCGCCTCCAGAGGGCCAAACAAGTTCACGGACAAGGGACTGCTTGTGACCCAAGGTGCCCCATGTGGGTGGGGGCCCTGACTGTCATAGGGGACTAGTCCAACGCCCCCCCACCCCCGCCCCACGGGGCAGCTCCAGGCTGGAGCCTGGACCCCTGAGACAGACCCAAGCTCAGCTCCCCAGGCCAGCCTTGGGAATGAGGCCTGGACCCCACTGCCCCCAGGGGGCGCCCAAGAGCTGAGCCAGAGGAGGCTGAGCAGTCACCTCATCCTCCAGCCCTACAGGAGCCTGCCCCACCTGTTTCCCGGTTGCCCTGGAAACCACCTTCCAGCACCCTGCTGCCCAACGGGAGGTGGTGAGGCAGACATAGCCAGCCACCAGAGGGCCCAGGCTGAGGCTACCTGGTGCTCGGGGCTGGTCCTGCGGGCGGACAGCCCGCACTCTGGGGTCAGGGGGCTTCCCCGGGGCCTGGGCTCAGCACCCAGCAGCTGCCCCTCGCTCTGCAGGCCCATCTCACCGCCTCCTCCAGTCCCTGCTCTCAGAGGGTTCCACAGCCCCACCCCCTTGTAGGGAGGGACAGGAGGGTGGCCCTGGGGGAAAGCAGGCGAGGCTGGGGTGCTGCCCTCCCTGCCCAGGGACTGGGCTCACCATGGCCTTCACCTTGACCCATGGCTGCTCCTGTCCCAAGGCCCTCCCACCACCGCAACCTGAAGTGTGCTGAGGACCATGCCAGGACCCAGAGGGACCCAGAGCGCCCAGACCAGCACAGGACAGGATCTGTGGGCTCAGCCCCTCACCCCTCCCTAGCGCAGCTTCCGGACACACCATACACCCTCCCAAGACACTGCCGCAGCCAGGGTCAGCTGGAAACACCTGGACCTCCCATCAGGCCCAGCAATGGAACCGCTCCCAGAGTCCCCTCCTGGACGCTGGGCAGGGCTGGAACCAAGGACAGGCTCACCTGCCACCTGGGGGCGGGCACAGGTGTGTGAGCACCTGACTCCTGCCAAGAGGGGATGGGGCTGCCTGGGCCATTGGAGCCCCGACCTGTCCCCAGGGTCCCCACACCTGTGTCTACCTCTCTCTCCTCTTTGGGAGCAGCTGGGCTCCCCATAAGGACCCCCCACCTTTCCTTCCTCAATGAGGGCAGACCAGCAACCCCAGACCCACTCTAGCCCTCAGGCCCCAGGGGCCTCTGATCCACCCTGGTGACGACTCCATTTTTGTAGCCCCAGCTGCCCAATGGGGCCCTGTTCTCTCTCCTCTCTGAACAACCTGCAGGAGCCTTGGGTGGCCCCCAAAATCTCCCCCTTGTACCCACCCCCACAGGTCATCCTGGCAAAACCGTTTCTGTTGTAAAATCAGTCTCTTACCCCTGAGGGCACCAAGTGGGGTGAGTCACTCCCAGGTCAGCCCTGCTGACCTGTGCAGGTCTCTGGGGGCGGGCTCCATCTGGGGCTGGAGGGAGTGAGGGCCCAGCTCCCTCCCTGAGCAGGCGGAACACTTTCCTTAGGAAGACCAGCCCCGGACACCACGCAGACCCAGGTGCTGGAGATTCCTCCCGCAGGGGAACATGTACGGCTGCCCTGTAGGCCCAGAGGCTTAGCAGCTGCCGGGGGAGGGGCCCCTGCACTGTGCACGAGCCCCCCTACACCCCACCTTGCATGGGTCCAGCAAACAGGGCCACACCCTCCCCGCCCAGGTGGCTCTCTAAAAGCCTCCTCTCCATGACGCTTGTAGGGGCTGTTCATGACGCTGCAGGTGCCCTCCTAGGAATGCGTCCTAAGGGGAAACCGGACACTGTGCGAAGGAATGTTCCTGAGACGGCCATCGCCGCATTCCTCACGCGGCGGACCGCCGGCATGTCCACGGCGCAGAGGGGCGACTCAGGCCGACTCGGACTCCTCCATGCAGATGGACCGCCAGGGCCGCGCCGCGGGTCTCGGCACAGACTTAGGTCTGGAAAGCGGCTTCTGGTCACATTAAGAGTCAAACAGCAAAGTCACAGGAAAGTAACTGTCACAGGAACCTGGTTTCAGTCAAATAAAGCAGCAGCGGCCGCCACCAGGGCCATGGGCCGTGTGTGTTTGGGAAGAACAGAAGACCAGTATCATCCGGGGTCTGAGGACATCGATGCTGGGAGGGGGTGGTCAGCACACCTTTTTCCTTTACCGGCATTTTCCAACTTCTCTTACAATGATGATGTGCTATTGGTTAAACTGTTTCATTGTGAAAACTTGGGACCACCTCAGTGGGTCACGTGCAGGCAGCCTGACCTCCCACCTCCATCTCCCCCAGCTCTGGGGTTTGGTGGCTGCCCTGGGGACATGCCCGTCGCCAAGCAGGGACAGGCAGGAGCTGGCCAGGGACACGGCCTGCAGCCATATGGCCTTCATCCCTGACGCTGCCTCTGCGGAGCCACCAGAGGAGGGAACGTCACCGCCCTGCCCAGCTTCATACCCTGCTCACCCGTGAGCCCCCCACCCCCAGGTCCACCACCTTTGCCCTAATGACATCAGTAGTGAGAGAAAGTCTGCCCACAAGATCAACGGCCAGAGGTTCGGGATTAGGCAGGTCACCTGCCATCAGCTCCCACAGCCAGAGGCAGCAAATCCAGCCCCTTTACACGGGGCACTCAGGCTCCCGCCCCTGACCGGCTCCATGGGGTCAGTGCCCCTCCCCCCCTCCTGCCCTCTCCTGGCTCACCCCTCCCAGAGGACCCACGCCCTGACCCCCTGGGGTGAGGGCTCCTCACCTGTCCCAGAGAGTCCAGGCCTCACCCAGTGATGTCACCCCACAGACCAGAGGCAGGAGCTGGCGGAGGGGCACTGTGTCACCCAGGCTGGGCCCTCTGGTCCTCACAAGGCCCCTGTCACCTATAACCCAACCAAACCCTTCTGGCTAGTCAAATTTCGCTCACATGGGCGAAGTAGAAAAATCAACAGCCAACACCAGGCAATATTAAAAATCACACTACAAAATGATCTCAAAATAGATTCCAATATGCAATTCCCATGGCAACGGCCCGATCCTCAGGGCTGCCTCCCAAGGAGCAGGGAATAGAGGGGACACAGGGCAGGGTGGGCCCAGGCTCTTGGGACCCGGCCCATCCTGGGGGCAGAGAGGGCCTGGCCCCCTTCCCAGCCCAGTGACCGAACGGGCATGGGGAGGAGCCTGGGGGTTGGCGGTGGGCCTTCACCTTCACCCTAGAATGTGGGGTCGGGAAGGGCCTCAGGGAGCAGCCTTCCAAGCCCGGGGGCCTTCCTGGGCTCCTCCCTGACCGATCCTGCCAGTATAGCCATGACGAGGCATGGTGCCAAGCCAAGGAGGTGGGCCAGTCGGGAGGTAGCCAGTGGCAGGGGCAGAGGAGGGGACACAGACAAGGTGGGAGAAATGAAGAAACAGACACGGATTCCACCAGCCCCCACGGACAGGGCCACGCCCTGCGCAGCAGAGAGTGGGGCGCAGGCCCAGAGGAAGCCCAGGTCCTGGCCCTGGGGACTTGGCTCCCTGCTAAGCGGCCCAGTGGACAGCTGGCAGAAGCAGGACCCATCCTTGCCGGACAGCGGCAGCCAGGAGCGTACCAACTGCTCTGACCTGGGGGGACAGGAGGCAGCGGGGGGTGGGGGGGACAGCTAAAGGCACACAGGCGTCTTTTTGAGTAGGCTCCCGAGCTGACTGTGGAGACGGAAGAAAGAAAACCTCGCCGGGGCTGTGCCAGGAATTAGGAGGGGATACCTGAGCAGCACCAGGCAGGTGCCAGGTGAGCACCTTCGCCCTGATGGTCAATATCATCCACCAGCCCCAAGGTGGGTGCATCTGGAAACAGCTGGAAGGAATGACTCAGGATGGGGAGAGGGCAGCTGAGGAGGGGAGACAGCCCTGACCACCTGCATGCCCCCTCCACCCCTGCCCTGGGCTCCTGTCTCCCCAGAGGGACTGACGCCCTGCCTGGAGAGTGTGTCCCCTCCCCACTTCCCGCCATCTTTCATAGCCAGAGTCAACCTCGGCGACTCCCAGAAGCCTCCTGTGACCGACCCTGCTGGTGCTGCCCAAACCTCAGGGGCTTCCTCTGGGCACATAGCCAGACTACATTTCCCAGACTTCTTTGCAGCAAGGCAGGAGCATGTGACTGTGTGCCAGCCAATGGGATCTGGGAAGAACTGAAGCTCACCAATCCTGGGCCTTTCCCATGAGGAACACCCTGCAAAAGGCTCCAGGCTCTTCCTCCTGTTGGCTGGCTGAATGGAGAGTTCACCAGGGACCTAGAGGAGGGCAGAGCCACAAGTTGGAAGGAGCCTGGGGCTCTGAGCGACCTGGTGGATCCCAGCGGAGCCTCTCGTTAGTGTGACAGCCAAACAAGATGGCACTGTGCTGAGCCACAGCCATGCGGGGTGACTGTCACGGCAGTCAGCCCGAGCTCACGAGAGTGCATCCCTGACCCCTCCCAACAACAGAAATGTCCGGGCATGGCTCCCTCTTGGAGCCCCTCCTAGACCTTGGCCCCCAGACCATCATCAGCCAGGCCTTGCCCATCTCCCACCCTGGCTGTGAGCCCTTGAGGACCGACCTCCGACCTGGGACTCACTCACTTCTGCCCTGCTCGCTGGGGCTGGTGCAGGGCAGGTCCTCATAAGTTTTGCCTGATGCATACATCAAAACTGCTCAGAACAGGGCCACCTGGAAAGTGAGACGTTTGTCCCCAGTGGGCCTTCCAGCCTGAGTTTGCTCCTGGTTCTCCAAGAGTAAGCCACATGCCAGGCACCATCCTAAGCTACTCCCAAAGCCACGTTCACTTCACCCTTCAAAAATCCGAGACACGTGTGTCCATGGTGCACGGCTGGCAAGTGGCAAAGCCAGGGTGCAGGCCCAGGCCGGGGCTCCGGGGTGCCCATGCCTCCCCGGGAGATGGACCAGCATCACGCTTGGCCCTCCATCCCACCTCCTACTGCGGACGCACCTAGGAGGTCCTGGGCAATCCAGCCCAAGGGCT
Source organism: Micronycteris hirsuta (assembly GCA_004026765.1). Lineage (NCBI taxonomy): Eukaryota > Metazoa > Chordata > Mammalia > Chiroptera > Phyllostomidae > Micronycteris > Micronycteris hirsuta. The sequence continues at coordinate 137,956 of PVJI01001868.1, forward strand.
GATGGTCCCAGAGCCACCCCAGTGAGCTGCTCATCCCCAGCTCAGCAGAGTACAAATTCTGGGGAGCGGGAACAGAGACACTCCCAGCTGACCAAGTGGGAGGCATCTGAGAAAGGGAGGGTGAGCCCTTGACCCTGGGCCCCCCTGCCCAGGGTCCACTGGGGCTTGAGACCAAGGACACTGCCCAAGGGCTTGGAGACCAAAGAGGACCTACAGGAACCCTGCCCTCTGCACACAAGATACCTCACAGGCACTGCTGTCCCAACAAGGTGGGCACCACGTCATTAGTGATTCTCTCAAAACAGGAACCCCACAGTGGAAACGCTGAAATTCCCCGCACCCCCCGCGAACAGCCACTCCCTCACCTGCCCCCATCCCTGCAGCGCCCCACCCCTCACATCTACCAACTACAGGTTGTCACCAGGCACGGCAGGTCGCACAGCACCTGTGCCGGGCTTTAGATGCTCTCATCGTCACCGTGGGCACATGAGCCCCCTTGCAGCAGACAGGGAAACTGAGGACCAGACACTGAGTCTCACTGGGGAGAAGGGGTCTGCCAAACCCCAGGGACCATGGCTCTTTCTGCAGCACTTGTCCTGTGGGCTGGTCTGCCCCAAATGCCGAGAAGGGCACATCACCGGCCCACCCCCACTGCTGGTTTGTTCAAACCCCAAGAGGGAGCTCAAGGCCAGCCGAGACCACAATTCCTCTGAACGCCAAGCACTTGGCTGGGGGGTGGGGGGAAGTGGGTCGGACCCCTTACAGGAAGAAAAGCAAAGCAAAGCAAATGCTCCCAAGTCCCCACGGCCACCAAGCAGTTCCTGGCACCCCAGCCAACAGGCCCTGCACAGCCGGCAGCTGGCCCAGGACCCCAGCCAACCAATCATTCCTGCTCCCCTCGTTTCAGGACCACAAGAATCCCTTGCAAGCCTCTGGAACCTGGACCCCGCCCCAGGCACGGGCTCCCTGCTCTCGCTCTCTGGGTGAAAGGACCCCACGGCATTTTGGAGAGGTCTCTCCTAGTGGGCGTGCCTCTCGGGCCTGAACTCCTGGCCACACGGCCAGTGCTCGCGCCCCAGACCCCTGCTCTGTGGGGCCTGCGGCCTGTGGGCTTGGAGACACTGAGCTGGCCTCACGGGGCCCTCGCTGGGGTGTCAGCTCCCGTCCTCAACACAGCCACAGACAGCCTCTCCCCGGAGCACAGCTGCCCCCTCATTGGACCCCAGCGGGCCAGGACAACACACGGACGCACGCCCGGGGTTGTTTTGCAAGGAGCCCACTTTGGAGGAGCAAGTGTTAGACTCAGGGGCTGTACACAGGTTGTCCGCCTGCTCCCTCACCTCTGCTCCCCACTGAGAGAGCCCCGGCTCCATGTGGAGCAGCCGCGGACCCAGCCAGAAACCCCAGGGTGGCCACGTGACCCCGACCTGGCCGCTGACAGTGGAAGTCTGTGCAAGATACACAGGGCCAGCCCCAGCGGCACCCGCCCTTGGTCCCCCCATCTTCCCACCTACAAGGCAGGACAATGAACAGCCAATGAGAGCCACTCGCTGAGAGTGGGGGAGCAGGAGGCCAGGGGTGCCTGGGTCCCGGGAGACTTCCCCAAGGAGCTGTGATGGCTCCACCTGCTGACACCCAAATTCCTGTTCCAGAAAAATCCCAACCACTTTGGCCACTGTGGCCAGAGTTTTCTTAGGAGAAACTTCGGAGGCAGCGCGGTCCTTCCTGACACGGAGCGGTCATCGGGCCCAGGGCCTTCGGGGCACACAGCCCGGGACCTAACTGAGCGACTGCCCGGCAGGAAGCTGCTGAAGTCACTGCGAGCTTCCATGTGCCTCACACAGGGAGTCCCACCTTCCAGATGAGAAAACAGCTCAGAGAGGTTCACGAGCTTGCCCAGGGTCACACAGCCTGTGCGGGCAAAGGTCTGGATTCGAACCCAGGCCCCCTTTACAGGAAGGGGGATGGAAGCCAGACAGGAGGTAGCTCACACCTGGGGCACAGCCGACTCCCAGAAGAACCCCTCGTTCACAGCAAGCATTCATTAAGCCCCAAAAGAGGGCTCAGGAGCAGGAAGAAGCAAGGACGGAGGCCGCAGCCCCCAATGGCCCGCCACCTCACCTCCAGCCCAGCGGCCCGCACTTTGCCTACAGCTGGGAGCTCTCTTTCAGTTGTGCCACCTGGTGGGTGACGAGTGTCCTGGATGAGGTGGGCACCCCAGGACCTGCCAGGCTCGGGGCCTTCCTGGGTCTCATCCCCTGCACCACCTGGGCCCCTCACAGCTGGAGCCGCGCTACCCTCCTGCGACCAGTGTCTCGGGGCTGCCTCTGTCCTCCCCCACAGCCACCACCCCACGCAGAGCCACCGGCCGAACTCACCAGATGGAAGGGTGAGGGCTGCTGCCCCACCGCTCTGCCCTGCAGCCCAGGTGTACTTCCCACAGCACAGCGGGCGCTACCCAGCTGAGGGCTGTGAGTCTCCAGCAGAGGCGAGGCCCACACCTGTGTTCTCTCTCTCTGAACCCATCCCCAGTTCTCTGGGTCGGCCCTCCTGCCGTCCCACCCTGTAGCTGAGAAAATGAGGGCACAGAGAGACTAAGTGATCTGTCTGGGGCTGCACAGCCGTGAGTAGCCGAGCCGGGGTTTGAACCCAGCTGGTCCCATTCTCTGAGCCCAGAGCTACGCCGCCTCCCCCTGCTCCTCCCAGGTGCCCAGCCCCAAGGCCGGGGCTCCTCAGCCTCCTCCCCAGTCTTCTCCCGCCCCACCGCCTTGGCTCAGCCCACGCTGGTCCCTCGTCCTGGCAAGCAGCTTCCCCCTCAGTCACTGGCCCTCAGCCTACATGGCTCTTCCCTAGGCCACCATTCTGACCAGTCACTGCACAGTGCGGCCCACAGCTGGCAGCTTAGATCGCGTCCTTGCTGTTCCACAACCGTGTCCCCAAACGCGTCTGCAGGGCCTCCTGTCGGCCCCCACCACCTCTGGCACCACGTGTCCAGCACAGCGCCGTGACGGAGTCACCCACCACTCCCCCACATGCACCTGGTGCGGGCCTGGGCCAGGCACTGCCCCCCGCATCCCGTCTACCCCTCCCCACTCCTCCGGGAGGCAGCCCCTGCTCAGCCATGTCACCTGTGGAAACTCGGCGCTACGCTGTCTGTCCACACTGCAGGACTAGAAACGAGGGCCGTGTCTGCGCACACGGCAGCGCTAACCACTGGGCATGCTCCCCGCCTGCCCGGCTGCTCCGTGCCAGTGACGGGAAGGCGGAGTGGCCTCGCCGGGCAGAGAGACAGGCCTGAGCCAAAAGGGAGGCAGGAGGCGGGGACCAGGCTGAAGGACCAGAGCTCAGCGTGGAGGAGAGCAGATGCTGGTGGAGGGGCAAGTGGGAAGGACCACGCTTGTTGGAAGTTTGGACTTGACCCTGCAGACCTCCCAGAGCCCCTGAGCGTTTGGGAGCTGGGACAAGGGCCACTGGCTTTAGGAAGGTCAACAACTCCGCAGGGCCCTAGACAGCACAGCTAGGTGAAGGACGGTCCAGAACCTTCCCTGGTGCGGCAGCGGTGGGTAAATCCTACCTCGAGGGGTGAGGGGCTGGCAACCTAGAATAGACACCTGGACCCACCTGCTTAGAGAGGTCAGCGCGAAGAACTCTGTGCACCTGCCCAGGGCTGGCACGGAGCTCAGGGAAGTAGGCCCCTGGACCGGGACCCGCCGCAGCGGGGAAGGAGAGCTCCCTCCCTGGGCCCGCTCACAAAACAGCTCCCAGGGAAACCAGGTCAGGCCCTGCAGGCGCCATGGGATCCGGAAGTAAAACAGCAAACTGGGCAGGCCCTGGGGAGGGAGCGGGCGGCTGCAGGTGTGGGAGAACCCCGACTCCCACGCGGCGGGACTGCCCTCCCTGCTGGACTGCCCCCCACTTCTCCCGGGCACCTGCTGTTCTGATTTGTGGGCTGTTGCTTTTCAAGCGTTTGCTTTTCAGAAAGAGTTGGAGAATATTCCAGAACAATTAAATATAGCTCCCGTGAAGCTGTTCCACTTACAGGCCTGTGTTCATTCAACAAACACTCTCCGAGGCCCTGCTCGGTGCCAGATGCAGGCGGGACAAATGTCTGGGCCACAGCGAGGCAAGGAGGGCGGTCCCTGCCCTGGGGTCCCGGGCAGGGGCATAGCCGGGCTCAGGGGGAGCTGGGCACAATGCGGAGTGACAGGCACTGAGCTGACGGGGGCCCTGGAGCCGTAGGCACACAGGAGTGGCACCCAACCGACCCGAGGGGATTCTCAGAGGGGGGCTCTCTGGGGGTCGGGTGGCTGGGCCTGCATGGAGTGGGTGCAGTGCAGGGACGGGCTGGGTGGCAGCCAAGGGCACAGACTTCGGGGCTCCTCTGCCATAGGCCCCCGGGAGCCATTGGAGGCTTTGGAGCAGGAGAGTGACTCGGTCTAACTGGGGGGCCCCTGGGCAGCAGAGTATGCAGCAGCTCAGCCTCATGCCCCTCAGAAAGGCACGCATCAGGCTCGTGGCCCCCCGCCAGCCCTGTGAAAACAACGCTGAGGTCATCGCAGGAAGAAGCCAAGCTAGAGAGGGCTCCTCCATGCACCCAGGCAGGGCCTCAGCCGGGCTGGGGAACACCGCCTGAAGGGGACATGCAGAGCACTTCCGAGGGCAGGAGTCCCGCGGCTGGGGTGGGGCGCTGGGCACCGGGCACCCACGGATGAGGGCGAAGTCCTGGCGGGCGGCCACGCGCACCTGAGGAAGGAGGGGGAGGCACCGTGCCCTCGGGGGCCTCGTGTCGGGACTGCCGGGCCTGGCGCTGGTGGACATGCGTGAGGGGGGAGGCCCCACGGTGCCAGCGCTGGACTCTCTGCTGCCGCAGGTGGGGAGCCGGCGTCCAGAACCAGCTGGAACAGAGCAGCCCTGCTGGCCAGGAGCAGTCCCCGTTCCAGCCCGTCTACTCCTCTGAGTGCTTTCCAAGGGACTCTAGGGACACCCCAAGGCACCCAATAAAGCAGCCGGTGGCCTGTGTGCAGTCCGGCAGCAGGTCCGAGGTGGCCATCCGCTGGCAGCCGCTGGAGCCCTCAGAGCCAGCTTCACCCGTGGGACTATTCCCACATGGGCCACGAAGGTCAGACAGGAAGGGAGACCTGCCCGAGGGGCCGGAGTGGACCGCGTGGTGCCCAGTCCCACACCCGGGCGTGTGGGACCTGGCCATGGCTGAGGGTTGCCCCAGTCAGAGTGCATTCGGGCAGAGCCTGTGGGCCCCTCAACAGGCTGCCCAGGGCCCAGGCCCCAGGGGTCTGGCTCCATGTCCCCTGGACTCCCAAGCCTGCAGCCACATCCCCTTCTCTGTCATCTTCCAATGACAGGTTGGCCATTTGACCCACTCCTGGCCAATGCAGGAGAAGCAGAAGTTGCCAGGTGGGGCTTCCAGGAAAGTGCTGAAGGCCAATCCCAGCTGGCATAGCCCTCTGACCTTTGCCCCATCTTGCTCCCTGCCTGGAACAGAGATGCAACCCACACGGGCACAAACACCGGCACGTGAAGGAAGACGAAGCTGGAAACCAAAGGAACCTGGGCCCCCAGTGGCCTTGGACATCACACCCCAAGACCAGTACTGTCACCCCCGGACAGTCTACCCAGACGTCCCCTGGGAACTCAGGACCTCTGGGTGCCTCCAGGTCAGCCACCCCTCAGCGTGGGTCTCAGCGCTGCCCCTGACACCACCACAGTGCTCAGGGAGCCCCCACAGAAGGCATGAGGGCACACGCCTGTGATGTTCAGTGCCCAGCACTTCCGATAACGAGCTGCAACATGGGACACGTTTTCCTTTTGTCCTCTCTCCTAGGAATCTCCCAGTCACGGTGAGCTCCCGTCAGCCACCACGAAGGTTGATACCTGGAACCACACACAGACACCCCCCGGATTTGGGGAACCTGGCTTTATACCTTATTTTTATGACTTTTGTTATAAGCTGTCTCAAAATCTTCCTGGACGAGAAAGGGCAAAAATAAGCTCAAAACATAAAGATTCACGTATAAAAAATGCTAATAAAAGAAAGGAGGCGCAGAAATAATATCAGGGAAAAAGGACTCACGGCAACAATGAAGAAGCTCGTTCTGGAGGGACAAAATGTGTCTCCGAGAGGAGAGAGCACGCGGGACCCTTCCCGCGTCTGGCCACGGAGCCTCGAGATACACAACGCAAACGGTCAGAAACGCAGGAGAAGCGACACACCAAAGCGACGAAGCACAGGAAGAGAGAGGCTCTAAGAGACCTCCCTCAGAAGTTAAGGAGAAATAGTGACAAGAATCGGATCATCACAAAGCGAGGGCATCAGTGAGAGGCACGGACGAAGGCAGCAGAACTGAGTGAGGTGGGTGATGTCGCCGCGGCGGCCGCAGTGAACTGAGCAGAGAACGGACTCCTTCGAAGGCGTAAAAGTTAATGAAGTGACGAGCACCTAGAACTATACGTATGCACATACATACACATATGTGTGCTTATTCCAACATGTGTGCAGGCTGATCTAGCCAGCAGCCACTGGGTCCCTCCCTTGAAAAGGATTTAAGTAAAAAAATAAATGTTCGATTTAATAGATGTATATGAAACTGTGTGTGTGTGTGTGTGCACAACAAAGAGGTAAACGTTCTTTCCGAACACCTGTGGGTGTCTACCAAACGCGATCACTGGGCCACGAAGAAAGAATCCCTTCAGTTCTGAAACAGGGGAGCTGTGGGTTAGAGACGAGCTCGCCAAGAGCGAACACTCGGGGATCACTAGCTATTTTCAGTGTTTCCAACGCGATGACTTGGAGGGCTATTCTTTTTTTATTACTATTATTTGTTTTCAGAGAAGGGGGAAGGAGCCAGGGAGGCGGAGAAACATCGATGTGGGAGAGAAGCAAACGGCTCTTGGCTGCCTCTCGCCCGCACCCCAGCTGGGGACTGAACCCGCGACCCAGGCACGTGTCCTGACCGGGAATCTAACGGGTGGCCTGTCGCCTTGCGGAATGACGCCCCACCCACTGAGCCACACCCGTCAGGGCAAGAGGGCTATCCTTGCCGCTATTCCCATGATGTGAGGGTTATTACTGTGATTATCCCTACTTGTACAGATGTCAAAAGCCAAGGCAGAGAGAGGCTGCATTACATGCCCGTGGTCACACAGTCAGTCAACAGCAGGACAGGAAAACCTCCAGGTGGTCAGGATCCGAAGCGTGTGCTCCTAATCACTATGCTAACCAAAGTGTGTGTGCATATGGGTACACGTGCACATGTGCACATGTATCACTATAATTTTAAAATGCACTCTTCAATTAACTCTTGCATTACAGAAAAAACTAACTCGCTTGCAAAGTATTTGCAAACGAGTGATACTGTGTATCACCCCTATGGGTGGCCGTCAAAGCGGCACTCCAAGGAACATGTATAGCCTTTCACATGTTTATTAAAAATAGAAAGCCTAGTGACAGTCAGCACAGCAATGTACAGACAGAAAAATAAACTTAAAGGGAGTAAAATAAGGACTTACTAAATATAAAAGCAAAATCAGTAAGCTAGAGAACCTATGATAATAAAACCAGGAGCTAGTTCTTTTAAAAGATGAATGTATGTTGGAAACTAATTCCAAATATTTTCAAGGCGTGGGAGAGCCAAAGAGAAACCAAGGCATAGGCCAGAGCCTGCCTGGGGCCACGTGTCTCCTCCACCTCTGCACAGCGACCTGCTGGCAACTGTCACCTCCCAGAAGTGGGGCTGAGTGGCTGGACAGTGCCAGGAGAATGCCACTTCTACTTACTTTTTTGTTTGATTTTCTTCATTTTCTCCTATGCAAATTTTCAAATACATACTAACATAGAAAGAAAAAGTATAAAAAACCCCAGAGACAAATAATTAAGCTTCAATAAGTAACAGCCCATGGCCGATCTCATTTCATCCGAACCTCCACCCACATCCCCTGCAATTTGGGCGATTCCATCTCATCTCTAAGATTTAGCACCTTGCTCCAAAATGTAAGGACTCGGTTACTATGTGTGACCGCGGTAAAACAATCACACCGAAAACTTAACAGAAATGTGTGTGTATTTAAACTCAGGAGGACGGCATGCTCTCTGCTGAAACATCCAATTAAGAAAGGCTGAAAGAAGCACAGTGAGTTCCCATTCCCCACAAAACGCCGCAGGAGGCAGGAGCACCCACAGTCTGAGGCCAGGGAACGGGCCTGGCCACCGTCCCCAGCAGTGAGCTGCCGGGGTTTGAGCTCGAGTCTCTTCGCAACATGGCCTGGGCTGAGTCCACGCCACCGCGGCAGCCGGCGGACCTAACGCGCAACCAGAGTTTGAGAATAATGAGAGAATAATTAACACGTGGGGGCAACAAAATGCCCTTGGCCATAATCCGATAGCCTCGCACTCACACGCATGGCCAGCAGAGGACCGACGTTTGTGGGGTGACTTCTGTGCGACAAGCCCTGGACGAGGTGTTTTCACTTCCATTTCTCATGAGATGTTCATGGCAGCCCTAGGTGGCTGTTTTGGGCTGAGCTGTGCTCCCCCCAATTCCTGTGATAGAGTCCTAACCCCCAGCACCCAGCCGGGGAGCGCATTTGGAGATGGGGTCTTTGAAGAGGTGATAAAGTGAAAAAGGGGGCCCTGACTCCATAGAACTGGTGTCCTTGGAAGAAGAGGCAATGCAGACACAGACAACCACGTGAAGGCGCAGAGAGAAGACGGCCGTCTGCACACCAAGGAGAGAGGCCCCAGGGTGGGGGCCCCCCAGCAGACTCCTGGGTCTATGACATCTAGTCTCCAGAACGGTGAGAAAACAAGCGTCCCCCGTGCACGCCGTGCGGGAGCTGGCCCTTGTGTGCGACGCGGCCCGGGCTGACGGAGGCAGAGGTGGACAGGCAGAGCCCTGTCTATTTTACCAACGAGGAAACGGCTGCGAAACGCACCACACGGGAGCCCAGGAGAGAGTCCCAGCCCGCTCCCCGGCCACTGCGGCAGGCCGCGCAGCCCGCAGAGCAGACGGAGCAGGGCCGGGAGTAGACAGGCGCTGGGTCAGCAGCAGGATGACTAGACTGTACCCCGGCCTTGGCCTTGTTGTGGGCAGGGACAGCTCCCAGCCCTCGACTCTGGCTTTGGTCATGTCGCTTGCTCCGGCCAATGGCATGTGGGTGAAATACAGCCTAACGGGAGGCTTGGCGGGAGACCTCGCTTGCTTTCCCTGCCCTCTTGCGCCTCTGCCTTTGCCAAGAGAAAAACACACAATGGTTTGGACAGAGGTGCCCCAGGCAGCCCGAAGACCAGCAGCGAAAAAAAGCCGCCCCGCTGAGCTGTCGGGAGCAGCCAGTCCAGCTGAGCCAGATGCACTGAGCCATGATAAATGGTTGTTCTCAGCCTCGATGTTGGTGGGTGATTTGTTACCCGACACTAGCTAGCTGCTACAGAAGGTCAAAGATGCAGCATGCAACAACACGGTTACAAGCAGGCTCCGACATTAGACTGCCCCGCCTGACTCCTGGCTCTGCCATGGTGTTGCTGTGCAACCTTGGGCAAGTTGCTTCCCCTCTCTGATCCGCCATGTCCTCTGTAAAATGGGAACACGTGCGCGTAGCTGTCTGACAGGGTGAGTGAGAGGAGGAAAGTAATTGAGAGAGTGTCTGTGGGAACTGAAGCTCCCGGACAGCCCACGAACAAAGGCTCTGTTGTGGGGTTGAGAAGAGAGGTCAACCTGTCCCGGGAGCTCCGGTCAGCACGGCCAAGAGAAGCAGGTGAGACCCGTTGTCTTCTTCTTTTAACGCTGATGCCACATCTACCTTTCCCTACAAATTCTGTGAGGTAGTGAGCACCCTGTCACTGGAGGAACAAGCAACGATGCCACCCTAAGAAAGCAGAACCAGATGACCTCTCAGTGCTCTTGAGGCTGATGCTCCATGTCTCCAACCCAAGACTCCAGGCAGGTGGACGGCATCCGGGGCAGCACAGGGAGAGGCTGTAGGTATAATGGACAGAACACTGGGCTGGAAAGCAGAAGGCTTGGGTTCAAGCCTCAGCTGCACCATGGACCCTGGGCCAGTCACCGTAGCTCTGAGCCTGGTCAGCATAACCGGGTTAGTCCCCGGCCCTGCCTATTGCACAGGGTGGGTGCCCGGATGGAAGACGGAAGTGAATGGGAATCAGCCTGCAAGCCAGACCAGACAATAAACAAGCACAATCCAGACATCAATCCATAGCAACATCCCTCAGGGACACTGGCGGAAAGGTGTCCCCCTCTGAAGTTCTCTCTTTCACTCGCCCAGGGTGGGCAAGCATGTGCAAGCATGCTATCACTGCCCATTCTGTACCCATGGCAGACAGGACCAATCGCTCACACACAGCACGCTTCCTGTTGTCTAACCACAGTAGACAAGACTAATCAATCAGGCATGGCGCTCCTCCCCACGGGGGCTGCTTCTCGGGTCAGCATTCCAGTGACCGCAGCTGACTGTCCGGACCAGACTGGCCAGGTGAAAGCTCTCCATCCCTGGAGCTAGACCGAGACCCAAGGGCTGCCAACCCCACCTGGCTCCGTGGTGTCCGGGAGGTCATGGGTTCCGGGTGTCTAGAACGGCGCCCACTGGCCCCTTGGACCAGCTGTGCTGGGCTGAGGGGGGATTTTCACATCTGTGGGCACCAGCCCGATCGCTAAGAAAGCATTCTGAGACGTGAGGACAGCCCAAACATCTCCAGCATCGCCGAGAGTTGCTGAAGGAAAAACCCAGCAGAATCTATACACTGAGAGGCTCAACTCTCTATAACTGGCAAAAAAAAAGGGGGGGGGAGGGGAATCGTCTAAATCATACAGAAGAACTGTTCAGGACATGACTGCGTGTTCGTTAGTGAACAGACAGCAGTGAAAAGACATCTCCCGGAAGGACATTCCACTCTGCGGATCCACACACAGTGGCGTCCACTCCCAGGGTGTGTGAGTCCCTCTGGCCCGAACACTGTCCCCAGGGCTCCTCAGCATTGGGGTGCTACCGAAGGGGTTACATCCCAGAAACAGCACTCACGTCGGCAGACTCCTCGTTGTGACCGGACTCGGCAAGAAGGTGTCCCCAAGCCCCCAACACCCCTGGGGCCCAGTCAGCACTGCGTCCCCGCAGCCACTCCACACAGAGCCCGGGAGACACCAAGACCTCAACTCTGCCCCCCGCACGCAAGGCCGCTGAAAGCCTCTGCTTCCGGGAGGCAGGAAGTGTCACCGCAGTTCTCCCCAGCCCCCCTGAGCTCATCCCGCCCCCCTGAGCAAACTCACCCCCATCCCACCAGAGCAGCTCAGCCAGCCCCACCTGAGCTCCCATTTCCCAGCCACCTCATGACAGGAAGCCTGGCTGGGCCCTGGGGCCCGAGACCAGTGAGCATCCAGCCCTGGGGACCCCAGGTGTCTCCCGGGGAGGCTGCCACCTGAACACAAAACTGGGGTGTCGTGCAAAAGTTGCTTCAGGATGGAGCCGCTTGGTAGGCTGGGCCCAGTCTTTGCCCACGAGGGAGACACACTCAGGGGAAGAGGAAGGAGTGGCTGCAGGGCCAGGTGGACAGACAAAGAGACACAGTGACAACGGGAGGACCCACCGTGGCTGCAGCCTGAGGACCTGGCTCGAGCTCGGGAGGGCACGGAGACCCCAGGGTGGGGGGCATGGCAGGGGAGGACGGTGGCGTGGGCCTCAGCAATGGCACCACGGTGGCAGAGTGGAGGGCGGTGTCCCGGGAAGCCACGCTTTCCCGACAGGACCAGCTTGAGGAAACCAACCACCAGGCTTGGACTGGCAGCCCCAAAAGCCCCGTCCTGGCATCCCACTGGGACCGCGTCCTTCCGCCGGTTGACAGAACTGTCCTGCCTCCGAGGATGCTTCCTAAGTGCAGAGAGACCCTGGAGGGGCGCTGGAGGGGTGGCACTAGGGAGGGGCAGGGCATGGATGCCCCCCAGAGTAGGGGCAGGAGAGCAGAGCTGGGAAGCCACGAAAGACAACTTTCCACCTTTCCCAAGAGCCAATGGGGCCCCAACGGCACCCACCTACCCGCAGTCCCCGGGACAACAAGGGGTGGGTGCGGGGTGAGGGCCCTTTCCCACGCACGTTCTCTGATGCCACGGCCACCCCACCCCACGTCCCTGCTTCACAGACAAGGAAGGCAAGGCTTAAGGGCTGCACCTGGAATCAGGTCTGCAGGACAAGCCAAGACTCAGACGCCAGCAGCCCTGCCCGGGGCCGTGGGCCCCGTGATCTGCCTGCTCCTCTGAGCCCCTGAGGTCACAAGCCAGAGGCTGGAGGCCAGGCCTGACCCTTCCCCCTCCGCTGTCCAGATGCCTGCGTGGCCCAGCGTCCCTCTCACACCGAGTCACACCGACATTCTCTCCACCCCCAGCCCCCATGCCAGCCACAGCTCACCCTCCTCTAGTCTGGCCCCACCTGGCATCCACAGCCACTCGCTGGCTCCTCCTGGGGCCGGGGGCACCGTGGGGACAATGACAGCTGGGGCACACTCCCCGCTCTAGGCCAGCACCGCCTCACAGGCCACTGTGCTCAGGCCGGGCTCACCCCAGCACCCGAGAAGGGTGAGGCTGGGGAAGTGCCAAGGACAGCAAGCTGTGGTCAGCTTGGGGACCCCCGTCGCCCCAGGCCCAGAGGCTGCGATCTGTTTGCAGTGCCCCCCTGCCAGGCCAATGCGCTCACAGACACTCCCCAATCCTCTCATCTTCCCCTGCTGCAAACATTCCATCTGCCACCATCTCCTGCCCTGTGTCCACAGCACATAATTCTGCTCAGAGACCACTTCCAAGGCCTGCGCTTGGGTTCCCACCCACCCGAGACAGAGGCCCCCCAGCTCAGGAGCACACCGCCGCTGGCTGCGTGACCCCGCCCGGGCTGCAGTGGCGATGAGTGCCAGCCCGGACTTGGAGAGCGTGCACAGACCAAAACCGCCCAGAGGAGAGGGGACAGGCTTACGAAGGACGTCACTGCAGAAACTTGGGGGCCCAGGCTGCGATGGCACAGGAGGCAAGCCACGGCCCACCTGCCCTTCCTCTGACGAGGACGCAGGACAGGGTGGGCCCGCTCAGCTAAAAAGGGGGATGTTCCACGGGCAAGAGCCCCAGAGTTAGGAGAGGCAGATAAAGGAACCCTCAAACAAAACCCCTTAAGGAAATGAACACCGGACAAGCCACCCTGAGGCCAGCACGGGGGAGGGTGGCCCACCGGGCGGAGGGGAGACCCTCACGCACATCCTCACGTCCCAGAATCCCTCTGCCCGAGAGCCCCACCCCCCTCTCTGAGGCCGGCCAGTTGGGGTCCTCGCCCCCTACTCTCCAGGCTCTGCTGGGACCCGACATGATGTTTCCACCACCCATGTTCTCCCTGGTGCTCCAGCGAGGCCGGCACCAACAGGGCACGGGGCTGCTCCGGGCTCTGACCAGAGGGGCAGGTCCCCGGGACTGGCAGCCGGTCTGCCCTGGGTGCCCACACCAGCCATGCCCTGAACCACCTCACCAGACCCTCCTTCTGCACATCAGCGTGCTGAGTTCCCTCTCCTCTCCCAGGCCTGGGTTCCCCATTCCCAGTTTCTAAATGGAGCCCCTCTGTCTCCTCCCTAGGGGATCACACAATGCCTCTGTAAGAGAAGACTCCCAACACCCTCCTTTCCACCAAGTCAGAACCTCACTCGATAATCTCAACATTCATCTAAACATACACTGCCTTCATCACATGTGAGGTGATGAGCTCCCTGTCTCTAGAGACATTCAAGAAGATACTGACTGAGGAGGGAGGTCCTTGGCTGCGGACACTGTTCTGGTTTTTGACCCGAACACAGTTACACAGGAATGGTTTGTTTTCAAGAACCACTGACCACTGCACTTCTGACGTGCGCGCTTTTCTGCATGAATATGACAGCTCGTTAATAATTTCCTAAGTGGAAGTGATCGGGAGCCACTGACCATTCGGCAGGAAGGAGACACCCTGGAGGGCCTCCCAGCGGGGCCCTGAGATGGAGACAAAGACCCGCACTGGGAGCCCTGCTGGGACACAGGGCGGGAGCCGGGTGGAAACCACCAGAAGGAGGGCGGGTGAACCAGTGAGGGGAGGCCCATGGGTGCTCACGGGAGGGAGAGCCTGCACCCAGGAGGGCCTGAGTCCAAGGCCCACTGCCACCCGAGTCTCAGTCTCCCTACCCGTCCGTCCAGCAGGCTGCACACACTCTGGCCTGGCGGCAGAACGTGGAAGTGCCCTGTGCCGGGCGCCGTGCTGAGCCAGCAGGTGCAGGGAGAGGAGACCCAGTTTGGTGTCGGCAATGCTGGAACTGAGGGAGACAGGGAAGGGGGGCACACCCCAGAGAGGCAGCAGAGAGGAAAGCCGAGGGGGCTTCCTGGAGGGCGAGGACGGCCGTGCAGGTGGCAGGGGAAGGGTTAACTTGGCTGAGCTGTCCCTGCTGTTCACACTGGACTGGACTGCAACCGAGCTTGGTTTCCAGCTCCCCTCCTGCCTTCGGGCCTTATCTTGTCATCTAGACTCTCCCCAGAGCCTCCGCGGCAGCGGGGACACGGCAGGGGCAGGGGCAGGCGCAGCCAGCGCGTAAAGCAGGGGCGGGACACGGCGCCCCTGTGCGCAGGGCAGCGGGAAGCGCTTGTGCTCTGTGCCAGAACCAGATAAGGGAGGCGTCGTCTCAGTTACGGACTCAAGCAGGTGCAGAATCTGATCCAGGGAGCCACGGGAGCCCCAAATCCCTTTCTCGGGGTGTGCCCGCCCCGGCCAGCAGAGCCTGGCTCCCAACCCGGTTAGCTCAATTCCTGCAGCAGCCGCCCCCCACACCCCTGGCTTCAGATGGGCCCCGCCGGGCCTGGGGAAGCAGAGCCCAGGCGGAAGTCTCCCCACCACCCCCAAACTGCGGTGGGCCCTCCTGGCCCCTGCAGTTGAGCTCCGAATTCTAAGCATGATTTCTTCTTCAAAACAACTTCGGTCACAGACGTCATGGAGATTCCTGCTCTGCCGTCACAAGGGGCAGCTGACCGTGGGGCCCAAGTCTGGCCTCAAGTGCTTCCCGTAGGGAAGTGACCAGTGTGCTGGGGGGTCCCGGTGTGCCCAGGCCTTCACCCCCGCCAGGGAAACTCCAGTCAAGCACCGCACAGGCCCACCAGGCCCCAGGGAGCACACCTGGCTCCCACCGCACCCACCAACAGCCTGGGGTGGGGGTGGGGCGCGCTGCTGATGGGACAAGCACAGAAGGGTGAGAATGTGAGAGTTTCCTGCTGCTAACATGGCGGAGAGCCCCAAAGGTCTAAGGCTCCCCAAGTTCAGAACTCAACAACGTCATCTCCGGAAAGTGGCCACAAGTGGTGCACGTGGCACAAAAGCAGGAGCGGAGAGGCAACCTGCGCTGGCTGCTCGATGCGGCTGGGCCCACCCTTTCACAGCAGCCCCCGGCCCCAGCCCGCACCCGGGTCCTCCCTCCTCCTGAGCAGTGGACAGCTGGGCCCAGCGCTCCCCGCAGAGCTGGGCAAGCCTCAGCGTGACGTCCCTCCAAAGCCTTTCGCGAAGGTGCGGCCACAGGTCCAACGCGGAGTGGTGACCAGGCATGTGTCTGAACTCCATCTCACAGAGGGAGCCGGCAGCTGCCTCTGAGAGCGGCGTTCATCCGCGGACCCGCACACCCGGGTTCCTGCCCCACCTGGAGCCCCGAGCTGGCAGCTGAAGCACGCAGGAGAGACGGACAGAGGGACAGCGCTCTCTTGGGGTGGGGCAGACAGAAGAATGGGGTGGGACTCGCCTGCCTCATTAACATCGAGGTCCAACAGGACCCAAGTCCACCGAGGGCCCGGCCTGGGGCTGGGTTCTGTTCTAGGCCTAGAAGCACCTTCATTTGCATTTATATTAAAAAAAGAAGAAAACAAACATAATTAACTAGAAAGGTGCTCTGTTTCCTGTAAATTCAAGGGCTTCTGCTAAACAGCTTCCTGGGGCAGAGAGCAGAAGGCGCACCTACTAAGCGCTCTGCTTGCCCAGCAGCTGCAGGCACGGGGCTCCCACTGGCCCTTCGGGGTGAACCTGGCAGGTGGTTCCTGTGCAGTGCCCTTCCCCTGGTGGGGAAACTGAGGCCTAGAGCTGGGAACCAACCTCCTCATGCTTTTCCAGGGTCTTCCACTGCCGGGCAGCTGAGTGAGGACGACCTTCCTTCCCGTCCTTGCAGGCTACTTCGGCCTCTTTCCCAAAACCAGCTGATCACCCCACAAAGGCAGTGAGAGCGAGCAGCGCAGCCCTCAGATGCCCCTGCGTCCTGAGATGGCTGGAGCGGCACCCGAACCCCCGCTAAGAACCCCCAGGGGGCCACACGTGCCTGCTGGTTTCTCTCCAGAGTAGGAACAGAGGCCTGCACCCAGAGCCACGGACCAGAACCCACACACCTCTCCACACGAACTTATCGACAGTCTCACAGTTTCTTTTTGCAGGCAAATTGAACGTCCCCGGGTTGGACTTGAACTCCAGTCCTTTCCTCTCGGAGCTTAACCCCGGGGACTGGCCCTACGAGCATGTCCCAGGGTGGGTCGGACTTCCACTGTCTGGGGTCAGGATCACCAAAGATGAGGGAAGGACGGTTCTCCCTGTCCCCGGAGCAGGCAGTTGGGGAGGCACACTCCCCGGCACACAGCTCCCCCGCCCCCCGTCATCCCCGTGCATCTGTGTGCTGTGACCACAGCTCATGCTGGAAGTTTAAAGACAGAAGGACAGTAATGACCAACTGGCCCTTCCAGGCCCTGGATGTACATGGCGGCAAAGGAAGGACTTTCTGGATTTCGGCCGCTGGACCACTGCCTGGGGCAAGCAGGAGCGAAGCTGGTTATGGAGACAACAGAAGGCCAATTTCCTTCTCAACCCATGAAAACCTGCGGCACTGAATTAAGCACCGCCAACAAGATGACTCTCTAAAAGTGTTTTCACCCCAGAAGGAAACACAGGCCGTCCTGCCCTGGGACTTCCTGTTGCATATGGTACCGCGGAGCCCAGTTCTGCCAGCACGCAGAGATGGATGCCAGGGGGAAGTCGGGGGAGGAGGCCTCCTCTCGGCCAGGCGCAGACAGGCCTGCAGGGGAGCAGGAAAGAGACCACCCCAAGCCAACGTGGGGCCCCGGCTGGACCTCGGGGAGGGCTGTGGGGGGCAGGGTGCCCACCCAGACGAGTGGCAGAGGGACACCACCTGCCTCCTGAGCTGAGGGCACCCCTCATCCACTGGGATGAAGGGCCCTGCTGGAGTTCCTGAAGGTGTCTCTCAAAGTATGATGTCTGCGCTCCCCCAACCCCCGTCCGCAGTGGGGGTGCTGCTCATGGCACCCACTAGAAAATGAATGCTCACTGCACAACCCCCTTCGGGGGAACCCACAGGAGTCCCCAGGGCGTCCCAACAGGACTCTCCCCAGACTGGGACAACTTCTCCCGTTTCCAGGCAACGTGCAAACTGGTCCTGCCCACTGTCTCAGTCTGGGGATGGGCGGGTCCTGACAGACCCCGGCCATGGACCTTGCTCCGAATCCAGTTCACCCTGCGGCCACCCCCTCCAATCACCAGGCAGCAAACTCTCTCCCCCTCCAGGCCTGGCGTGCCGGCCCCGAACGGGAGGAAGAGGAGCCAGCCGGGAGGAGGGCTGAGATCGGGCCTCAGAGACGCTGGGGACTGGCGAGGGTCAGCGCCCCCCACGCTCCAGAAGCAGTCCCCGGCCCCCCGAGCCCCTGTGCACGCCGCGGGCGGCAGGCCAGCCCGCTGCAACTCCCGGACAGGTAGTAACTGTAGGCTTAGAACCCCGCGCAGCCCAGCAGCGCCAGGGCGGTGGGTGGGTGGGTGTCTGCTCTGGGATTATTCTTAGCGCTCCACTCTCTTCGCAGAAGTGGCGCCTCCGCCCTCCGGGATCCGGCACGCTCGCTCGCTCGGGGCTCGCACGCCCGGCCCAGACACAGACACCGGCGCGCAGGAGCCCCGGGTGGGGTCCACGCGGGGTGAGGCGCAGAGGCGCCGGAGAGGAGGGGGCTCGCGAGGAAGCAGAAGGAGCTGCGAGAGGAACCCCGGCGACTGGCTGCGTGGACCGCCCGGCGCCCCGCACCCAGCCCCGCGCCGCGCGCTCAGCCGCCTTCCCGGACGCCGCCCGGGCTCAGGCAGCCGGCGGCGCGCCCAGCCCTTACCTATGGTGGTGATGACCGTGATGGCAAAGTAGAAGGAGCCGGCGAATTTCCACTGGACGCCGGCGCGGTGCGGCTCGGACTGGAGGATCACCAGCTCCAGCTGCCGGTAGTCCTCGCCGCTGATGTTGTACTTCCCCTTGATCCGGGTCTCCTCGGCTCGGAGTTTCTCCTCCTCGCGCATCTCGTGGTCCGACTCCAGGGCGTCGAAGACGGCGGCGCCCACCAGCAGGTAGGTGAAGGTGCAGACGATGAGGGACAGAGTCCGCACGTTCTGCCTCTTCATGGCCGCCAGCAAGGAGCCGGCGCGGGGGGCATGTCCCGCAGGCTCGCAGCCGCGCGCGTCCCACTGCAGCGCCCGGCCGCCGCCTCCTCCTCCGCCGCCGCCGCCGCCTCCAAGTTGTAAGCGGCGGCGGCAGCAGCAGCAGCAGCAGCAGCAGCAGCAGCGGGGAGGCGGGGGGCGGGGAGGCTGGGGGGGCCCCCCTCCGCCGCGGCCGCCACAGCCGCCGCCACCGCGAGGCGGCTGGCGGGGCAGGGGCGGCGCGGGCGCGGGCCCGGGCTCGGGCGAGAAGGCGGACAGGCACAGGAGGCTGCTCGAGCGCCGAGGCCAGGCGTCCGGGAGCCCCGACACCCTGCGCCAGACCCGGCCGAAGCAGCCCGCCCCACTGCGCAGGGCCATGCACGGCGGCGCCGCCGGGCACCGCGCTGCCCTCCGCACCCCGCCCCCCGCTCCCGCCGGAGAAGCAGGAGCGGGCGCGAGGCCCGAGGGCGGCCGCCGGGGCCCGCGCCCCTCGGGGTCCGGCTCCCGGGCGGCGGCGCCCCGCTAGGAGCCCACAGGTTTTCGCGCGCCCGGCGGGACCACCTTCTCCTTTTACCCCTCTTCACCCGCCCCCCCGAGGGGGTGTGGAAAAGTTTTCGAAGTGGCGGCGTCTGCGGAGTCCCCAGCAAGCGGGGAGGGGCCAGAGCAGGTGCAGCGGGCGGGGCGGCCCGATGCCCGAAGGTCCGAGCGCCCGGGGCCCACCAGAGCGCGCAGGGACGCGGCGGGGTCCCCACCGGGCGTCGGCCGGTCCACGAAGTTTGCTCCTCTCAGCCCCCGAGGCGCGGGAGCGGGGCGCGGCCTCCGGGTGGCAGAGCCCGCGGCGGAGCGGCCTCGGGGGCGGCCGGGGGACCGCGCGGCGGCGGTCGTCCAACCCAATCCTCCGAGGGCGGCGGGCGCGGCGGCGGCGGCGGCGGCGGCGGGAGGGGTCCCGCGGGCCTCGAGGAGCTGCGGGGCGGGCGCGGGCGCATCAGCCGCGCCGGGGTCGGGGCCCTCCGGCGTCCGGGCGTCTGGGGAGGCGGCTGCGGCGCTGGTCTGCCCAGGGCGCTGCGTGCGTGCGCGCCGGAGGGAGCCCGAGTGTGTGTGCGTGTGTATGTGTGTGCGTGTGCGCGCGCGTGGCAGCCCCGCTCCGGCGGGAGGGCCGCGGGGGGCGGGGGCCGGGCTACGCGGAGGCCCGGCCTTCCTCCCTCTTCTTCCCTCCCGCCCGCAGCCTCCCGGCCGCGCCACCTCCCTCCTGGTCCGCGGCCAGCTGGCGAGGCAGCCGCGGCAGCACCGGCAGCAGAGCGAGCGCGGCGCGGGGCGCACGCGGAGGGAGCCCAGGAGGGGCGGTGGGTGCCGCGCGAGGGGGCGGAGGCGAGCGGAGGACTAGGTGTCTCTGGAGTGAGGGTGGGGGCGGAGCCACCAGCAGGTTTCAGCGGCGGGGGATGGGCGGACTAAGGCGGCTGCTTGGGTCCTTGAAGCCCGGCTTCCTGAGAGCGCGCGCAGCCACGCGGGGCGGAGAGTTTGAGGGACCCGGGGCTGGAGGAGGAAAGGGGATTCACCCCGAGAAGGCAGACAGGCGCCTTAAGAGTGAGGAGAGATCCGGAGAAGCGTGGGGAGCACAAGCATAGGAGCCGCGGACACCCGGGAGCGCGGCAGCACGCGCGGGTCCGCCAGGGCCAGCCACCTGGCGCTGGCGCGTGTCCCTGGCTGGGGGCACCTCCCCATCGCGTGGCGAGGTTCCGAGGGTTGCCTCAGCCCCAGCGAGCGTCGCAGGCCGGGTGGCCCAGCGCCTGCGGACCCGAGTTGCTCCCCCAGAAAGTGCCGAGGGTGGCATGGACCGCCACTCTTGGGGTCCGGGCCTCAGGGGAGGACGCCGCGCCCCCCTTTCCTGTTCCCTCCCTGTGGCTTTTAAAAGAAACACTCCTTGGTTCCCCGAGGCTGGGCGCAGTGTGCACCCGGAACGCAACCCTGCCCTTCCGTCCCCACGCGGCTAGATGGCCCCTCTCCGGACCAGCCTGGGGAGGGACACGAGGTTCGTGCCGGGGCGCACCTATTTCTTGGGTCCGGAGAGGAGACTTCGCCAGGCTTTCTCCCCTTCCCACTTCAGCCTCGTTGGCCCTCTTCCCCCACCTCCCTTCAGGTAATCGATGGGGTTTCGCTCGACCACCCGACCCCTAACCTCTCGGAGCTCGAAATAGGCTGGTTGAAGCCTCGGAGCCCCCCCACGTCGACTCCCCTTCCCTGGGTTAGGCGGCCTCTCTTGGACCCAGCCAAGGAAAAGACAGAGACGTGAGGAAAGGGGCGCCCCCCGGCGGCGGCCTAAGAGCCGGGGCAGAGTGGCCAGGGGAGGTGCGGTGTAGGCCCGAGTACCAAACCCAACCCTCGCTCAGCTCGCGGGCTCCAGGTGCCCCGACCCCTCCGAGCCTCCGCTCCCGCGGTGCTTCGGCTCCCCGTTGGCAGGGACTCAGGGCCGAGAGACTCTTGGGACCCTGTGCCTCACCGAGGCTCGCCGGCTTTCCACACCTTTGCAGGGACTCGTGGGTGCGTGCGCCCCCGCTGGGCAGAGGAAGGGGGCCCGCGCTTTGGTCTGGGCCATTGGGTCTCCACTGGGTCTGCGGGCGACGTTAGCTACCGGGGAGGAGGGTGGAGGCGAAAGCCCCGCCCCAGCAGGCGCTCTCCTTAGAATTCATTTTGGAAACGTAGACCCCGGGCTCGGCGAACGAGCCTGGCCGCCCGGTGAGTCACCGCGAGCGGGCGAAAAGGACTTCCAGCGGCCGGTAATTAACTGCGCCGCGGCCCGGCCCACGGCGGAACCCCAGTCGGACCTCCCGCAGCTCCGCAGCGGCGCCACCCCAGAGTCTCAACCGTCGGGCCTCCGCGGTCCGGAAGCAGCGGGCCCGCCAGGGGGCACTGGACTCCGACCCACACGCTCTGAGCGAACCCGGCGGAGGGGAGTGCGCGGTGGCCCCGCGGGCAGGTGCAGGAGCGGGGGTGGGACGCTCTCCACTGGCAGTGTCCAGGCTTTGGAGAGAGCCACTTTTACTGGGTTTACACACAGCCTTTCAGGAAAACGGAACCGCTTTGTGTGCGTACTGGAAGGGACCTCAGAGATAAACTAGTCCCAACCGCGGTTTTACCGAAGGGAACACTTCCAACCGGAGAGAATCCCTTGTCCTGGCACACAGGCAATTCCGACCCAGAGCAAGCACTCGAACCTCCTCCGGGCTCTGCCCAGCGCTCCTCCGAGGTCCCGCCTGCCTTCGGATCTGCAGCTTACAGTGCCATGAAGAGCTGCAGACCGCCCCCCCCCCCCACCCCGCCCGAACGCCTGTTCTTCCTTTTCACCCGCCTCAAGTGAAACAAGGCGGGGGAGCTGGGTCTCAGGACGCGACCTGGGGGGAGGCTGGAGGAGGAGGGTGTCATGGTCTGTCCACCTGCACCCACACTCTTCTGCACCCACACTCCCCCTCCATGGCCTAGACCTGCAGGTGGAATAGAGCTCCTTGGAGCAGAACTTGACACCCCCCTAGCGTCCCCAGCACTCCTCCCCAGGGCAGGTGCTCAGCCAGCACTGTGGGGTGCTGTGACAGTCCTGAGAGAGGTCAGACTAGTGGCAGTGCCTCTGCACGGGAGGGGGCAGCACCCTCTTCGCCCCTGTCCTTCTGGAAGCACCAACTCGGGGCCAGCCTGGAGGTGGAGTCAGAGCTCAGGTGTGGCCAATCAGAGCCCAGGATTCCCCTGGCCGCCCTGATTGGCTGGGCGTGGCTCACCTCTCCCCCAATGAGAGCCCTGGGAGCGCGTTCCTCAGAGGAGTGAGGCAGGTGCTGAAGGTGCAGGCCGGGGCAGCACACTGGCCAGCAAAAGCGAAGGCATGCTGTCTTCTGCTCCGGCCGCCGCGCGGCGCTCCTAGGCTGGAGGCGCTGCTGGTGGGCGCCTGCTGACCCGCAGCCTGGCCGTGCTCCTGGGCCTCCATTGGTAAAAGCAGGCGAGTCTGAAGAGGTAATGAAGAACGCGTGGCTCCAGAGCTACGTTCTGCCTTCCTGTTTGCTCGGTTCTTACCTGCGCTGAGTGTGTGCAGAGCCCGAGGTCTGAGGATTGTTGCCCCGCCTCACCTAGAGAGGCCCCGCAGCACTGCTGTCCTGCAGGGGGTGCGCGTGGACCCGACTGCCGGCCGCAGCCGCTCCCACAGCACCCTGCGTCCGTGAGCGGGCTCTGCTGCCCCTGAAGGCAGCGAGGCGCGGCTCCAGGCAGGTCACCCAGCTCAGGGATCCCGAATCTCTGGCCGCGGACCAGTACCAGTCCGGGCCTGTTAGAAACAGGGCCACACAGCAGGAGGTGAGCTTGAATGAAACGCCCGGGAATCATCCCGAAACCATCCCCCGAGCTCCAGTCTGTGGGAAAACTGTCTTCCACGAAACAGGTCCCTGGTGCCACAAAGGTTGGGGACCGCTGCCCAAGTCGATGCCCAGGGCCAGGACAGGTCCTTGTGGCCTCCAGCCCCGCACTGGCCCCTGCCCCTGCCTGCAGCCCTGCACTCCACGCTGAAAGCCCCCAGGAGCGCCGATCCCCCGCGGCCTTCCCATGGCAGACCAGGCCTCCGGCCGCTGCTTCTCTGGCCTCTGCTCCTGCTGCCCTCCACCCCACCCCTACCCCCACCCCAGCCGACCAGGGCTGTCCCCTCCTTCAAGCCAAGGACGGCCCCCACCCCGTGCCCGGTGCACACACACACCCTTGCTTTATTGGAGGAAATGTGGTTACTGGATTTCAGGCTTCTTAACAGGGCCTGAACCATCTCCACACCCCATCCATAAATAGCTCCGTCAGGACCCAAAGCCCCGCACTGCCAGGATCAATCGGGCGATTGGCGGGAGCCAACAGCTCCCCAGGGGCTGCTGGAGCGGTGCCAACCGTGCCCGGCAGGAGGGTCTCATTAACTGAGGCCTGAACCACAGGGTCAAGGCTGTGCCCGAGGGAGTCTGTTCCGCCACCAGCAGAGCAGATGGGAGTGCACCCCGAGCCCCGCCGCCCAGGGCCTGAAGCCACGAGGCACTCACAGAGCGGGGATGTCCATGGGACCCAGCCAGCTCTTCGGCCTTCTTAACATTACAAATAATAAATTAATACATGAAACAAACATTAAAAATAGAAATTTTCTCCCTTAAAAATCAAAACAATTGTCGACGGAGATGGCCGTAACCGCGGTGCCCCGGGAAAGCAGCCCGGCGTGAGAAGGGGTCCCCTCCAGGCGGCGGCTGGTGGGCTGATAACAGTGCCCACAGAGGAAGGGGCACAGCTAGGCGTTGAAGGCGGGTACGGGGCTCTCTGCACAGGAGCAGCCTGTCCCCTGCATGTACCCCTAGGGTGGCAGACTGTCCTTGTCCCAGCTCAGTTCTCTCAGTCAGGCCCGAACCACTCTCAGGCTGAGCAGTAAGTACAGGCAGCCGGGGTCCAAACCCCAGGGTGTCACGTGCTCCCAGGGTGACCTCAGGCAAGCGAGGGACCCTCTCTGTGCCCCTTTCCTGGTTGGTTAGGCAAGGGGAGGAAAGCCAGTCCTCTCATTGGCCCCCTTCCCCTGTGCAGAAGGTGCGGCTGCCCTCTCTCTCTGCCCAACGGGCAGGCCGGGAGCGGGGCCAGCCGCCACATGCCCGCACGCGGTGGGGACGCTACTATACAGCCAGCTCCCTCCGGGCAGGAGCTAACTTTAGCCCGGTCACATGGAGCGTTCCCGGGGTCTGTGCCCAGAGTTTACAGATCCCTGCGGAAGGTGTTTAAATATTTTTCCTTTTCAGAAGCCTGGTTCTCGCCTCTGCCATTTTCACCTTTGCGTGGCAGAAGGTATTTCTGCAAACACAGCCGAGGTGGCAGCTATTTCGCAGCGTGACACTGTGTCCCTGCACACACTGCTGCTATTTTGGGGACTCGCAGGTGTGTCCTTTGTACCCTAAGGGGCCTGTCAACTTCCAGAGAGAGGAAGGGGGAAGAGTGCTCCCAAGGCCCCCAAGGGTCCCTGAGCCCCTGGTCCACAGGCACCTCCCCCGGGAAGCCTTCTTGGCCCCCAGGCTGGGTCTGGGCCCGGCCCCGTGGGCCCCTTTGCAAATGGCACTGTTGTTCCGTGTTCACAATAGGCCCCGTGCTCCCTGAGGACAGGGCCTGTCCACCTGTCCCTGTCCCCAGCAGTGAGTAGGGCTCCAGAAATACCCACTGAGTGGAACCGAGGCCCAGAGGCCCGGGGAAGGGCCTGAGAGGCTTTCTCTACCTCTGAGCAGCCCTCTGCCCCCAACAGGGCCTGCCAGGCCGGGGGTCTCTGAGCCAGTGCCGGGGTCTGTGCACAAGGTGGACAGGAGACGGCAGGCTGTGGAGTTGGAGACCCATGGGCCACATGGGGGCTGCAGAGCCCAGACCAGCTTAGACCAGGGGAGCCCGGAGGGCTTCCTGGCAGAGGAGCCTGTGCCTGCCAGTCCCTGGGCTGAGGACGGGCTGGTCCCCAGCTCACAGTGGCTGTGAGCTCAGAGCAGGC